>JAKJJM010068031.1:0-11711 GCA_021901965.1 Pipa carvalhoi | reverse complement strand
TGGACCCTCTCTCATTTGTTTCCATTGACTTAAGTGATCACTTAACCCATTCAGCCAATTTGGAGCCAAGTAGGAAAGAAGTAACTTGTCGATTTCGACGACAAGTGTGCTATGGCTGGTCTTGCTGCAGCAGTGCTACCCCTGAGCTTATATACATATCAATTAGCAAATATGGAAAACTTCTTTCTGTGTATTCAGTCAAGACTAGATTTCTTGATACTCACTCCTCTGCCACATCTTCAAACTAGCCACCTCATTTTCCTGTATCTCCATGAGGAATGAGAAATTATGTCAATGGAAATGTAACATTTGAGCTGGTAAAGTCAACTGGTTAATTCAGAGCAATATGCTTTGGTGAATACACCACTTCAACACACTTCGACACTTGATAAATAGGCAAAAGCTGTATGCATACACATGCAGCATAATGCTAATAGGTGCAAAAGGATTTGAATTGGAAGCAAATTCTCCACATTGCCGGATAGAGAGATTAGGGTTGGGTCATTGCACACAAAACGCCACTGGCAACTTACATGGTGTATTTTAATTTTAAAGACAGGAGTTTACTCACTGAAGATCTACAAGGGTTTTAACTTATAATGCATGTGGTAGAAGAGACAAAAGGCATGCTTTATAATGCCTTTTGTACCTATAAAAAAGAAAAAAATAACCATTGCCTTTGTCCTTGGTTTTTGTGTAGTGATATAAGGATTGTATTTCTTAGATATCATTTTCCAGTTTTCCAAGTATGGTCGAAATTTACAAAAGGCGAAAATGATTTTAGTTTTTATTTTTTCACCCATTTTTCACCATGAAAAGGTAAAAAATTGGAGAGAAAAGGTTAAAAACATAATTTTTGACCTTTCCTCCCATTTTTGTGGTGAAAAACAGGCGAAAAAGTAAAAACATAATTTTCAATTTTTGTAAATTTCGCCCTAAGAGTTCTAAACAACTGAGCAAAAGACCCTGTACAAGCTTTGTGAGTATCAAGAGATATACAGAGTTGTCAGACATTACCTTTTAGCTTCCTCAATAACTAGGTCTTCTGATTTTATTTTGCATTTGTTTAGCTAGGAAACGTTCTAACTTGTCTTAATGGATCAAATAGAAAAGGAAATGTTTTATTCAATTAGATTAGATTTTAAGTTATGTTTAAAGGTCTATATTGATTGATAAAATTTGATGTAGCTTTTGCAAATCATGGGATATTTTCCTTGCTTGTAGATTGTTAAGAATAGGATGAGATTGTATTTTCAGTAGGGAACTGAACAGTGTTAAAACTCCTAAATGTTTATTGCAGGATACATTAAGACATGGGGACTCACAGTTTTTTGTTTTGCTTAACAATAAGTTTAAGCCATTATTTTGCTCTCCCATATTTTAAAAAGCATTGTGAGCCCTGTCTATGCACAGATTATCATATAATTTTTAAGAATGACTTAAGATCTAGGTTTGAATTTGGGACTGTCCTAATCCTCAAGTTGTTTCTATATAAATGATTTCCAAGATCATTTATTGATTCACTTGCACAAGCCTGTGTGATATAATGTTATCACAATAATCCTGGATATACATGTATATATTTTGCATCTGTTTTAGTGTGTTATCTCTGTCTTTGAGTTGTGTTAAATTTAATGATAATTCATTTATATATAATTTCAGTGCTGCAGTGGTATCAGAATTCAGTTGTTTGAGTTACAAGATGTTTTGATATTTGAAGAGAGGAAAATTAGATAGCTCCCCCTTCATTAGAAGTTTGTCTCTGGAATGCAACCTTTGAAGGAAAATTGTGATCTCCATGTCATTTGTTTAATTTGGATTGTATTTTGGCTTTACAGTCAAGAAAAGCAGCATACCTTACAAATGTGCACTGATTATGATATCAAAGAACAGAACTCTAACAATATTGCTTCATGGCCCATGAGTACCCATTTGTGGTTTGTTTATTAGAAACAGAAACTATACCAACCAACCCAATGCTGCCTAGAAAAGGTCAGTATTAACCTTAATTTTTCTAGCTGCAACCTTTTATATCTAGAATTGTGATCAATATTACCAGAAGCAATGCAAACCATGTACAACAGTAATTATTAATAGCTCTGCTGACAACAAACTCCATCTATGAAAGCTAGTTACTGGGGAAATTTCAAACACTTCAACTTAGGCAAAGTCCTTCCTGTTGGTGAATACTCTTTAAATATAAGATAGAGTCAAACTGCATTAAAATTTAATTGCAGGTTTGACTGTGGATTAAAATGTGTTTGTTGTAATTGATGGAGTCAGTCAAGTACAGATGCTATGCCAGTATGCAAAGTCATTTAACCAAGAGAGAGCAAAATAGTACAGTTGTTAGTCAAAAGAGTAGTCTCACAAAACAGTCTATGGCAATTTTAATTACAGCAACAGATTAATCAGAAACACCTTTAGGCAACTCATACATCAGGAAGCCAGAAAAAAGAGACAGTGACTTAGAAAAACTTTGGGAGTATTTAATAGCTAGAACATGCACCAGTCATCCAAAACATCTGTACTTTTAAAATAAAAAAAAAAATAAAAAAAAATAAAAAATATATATATATATATATATATCTATATAGTATATATCATTTATATCATTTCCATTTAAAATGCATCTGACTTAATATATGCTTTGCATAGTAAGTAATACAGCAATACAGGACTAAGCTTTACCATACTTCTATTGTAAAAGAGCACTGGAATGAGAGGAAAATAAAGAGTAAAGTGTCTGTAGTAAGAAATAAGAAGAGCATACATGTCAGATCGGTTACCTAGAACAGCCTACCTAATAAAGTCAGGCATCGCCAGGCAGTGATGTCCCTGTAGTTCTTGATGGACAGGATCCATGGGGCTGCAGCTGAGAGAGGAACTCAGTGGCTGTAGCAATAGTTCTGACTTTGCAGGTAGTGGTGCAGTGCAGAATAGACTGCATGAGCAGGCCACCAGCAAGGCTCAGTCCAAGTCTGGAGGTGAGCAGGAGGAGGAGGCGGCAAGGTAGTGACATCACACAGAGGACAGGTACCAGCCACAGGAACAGACCAAGACAAGATAGAGGAGTGGTGTAGGCCATGCCAGGGACTAGCAGAAGTGGACGTGGCCACGATCGCCAACTGTTACTAAGCTCAGCCTGCAATTATGTGACCCTGAGAGTGCATAGGAATCTGCCTCTTAGGAAGGTGGGCAACTGAAGGAGGCCAGGAGAGGGGATCTAGAGGAGAAACCAAAACATAGCACAATGCCATGGTGTCCGGGGGGAGGAAGTGGCCTGTAGTCTAGCCTGATGCAGCCAATGAGGCAGCTTTTCACCAGCATCCTGATGGGGGATACTGGTGAGTGGAGCTAGGTCAAGCATTATTTCCTATAGGCCCCCACAGGGCCATAGACCACCAATATGAACTGAGTACATGGGGAAGCAGAGGAGAATAGTGCTACAGTTCCTGCAGTACCTTGCAGACTCAATTTAGCAGAAGGGTCTGCTACATTAGCTAGTGAATGTACTTTGGTTAGGGGAGCTGGTATGGAGGGCTACTAACCCTGATGGAGTAGGGGTATCCTAGAATCTATAAGGAGGATTCTTACACAGTGGGACAGCAGGGCTACAGGCAGCTTGACTCATAGCCCAAATTTGCATAGGGTATGGGCTAGAAGTGGGTCAGGGCTCATTCAGGACCAAGGGGACTAAGTCACCACAGAGGCAGGGTCAGTGGGGGCTGGAGAGAGGACTGTGTGGAGCTTTATTCTCTGTTGCAATCAGAGGAATTTATGGATGTGACAGAGCATGAAGACAAGAATAAGAAGAGGAAAGAGGAGGAAAGGAGGCTTTACCAGTAAATTCCAAAAAATTTTCTACATGGCTTAGGGCCTTCTGTATATTTCCCAGTGTTTTAAAGGAAAAGAGGCCAGAGCTATGCTTGAGCCTTTTCTGTTATGTGGATGACATTTGGTTGGCTTTTAGGGTTTATGGTGGCATTGCATGGTGGAGGTACAATGAGCATTTTTGCCAATACCTGGCATCATGTTCCACCATGCTATGGGATCATAAAGACATACACGTATGGTTACAGATGATGTGGCCACACTAAAAAAAATTTCCAGGGGAAATCGGTGGTCAGGAAACCCAATGAGCATCATGCTACACAAAAAAGGGGTTCTACTTTGCATTTAATGCTGGCCAGTGTAAGTGGGGCAACTCTTGCAAGTTTAGGTACAAATGCTCTGATTGCATAGGAACATATTCCTTTTTGAAGTGTTTTAAAAATGGCAAAGGAAGCAAACCTGAAAACACCCTCAAAAAGGAGAGGTCACCAGTGAGGCTCAACGCCATGCTGCCATGGCTAAGCATCTATGGTAAGCAGGATGAAGTGCACCTATTGATGACAGGTTTTGGATGCCGTTCATGGGTGGTACCAATTAGATGGCTGTTTGTAATAATTTGAAATCTGTGTTAGAATTGACAAGTTTGTGAGGGAGAAAATACAAAAGGAAGTTAGTTTGGGAAGAATGACAGTCTCCTTCAGAACCCTGTCGATTCCCTATCTATGGGCATCACCACTGGTGGTGGTATCCAAAAAAGACCTGGGTCAGTGAACGACAAGACCAATAAAGACCTTTTCTCGTGGTATACACTTCTTTTGACAGGGCGAAACACATGATATGGAAAGCTGGTCCGGGAGCATTGTTAGTCAAGGTTGGCAGCGAGTCTGCTTTTGGCTACTCCCAATGGACCCAGCATGTCAGCAATTGCTGGGATGTTTTTTTGAAGGGGCATTTTATGTCAAACTCTTTCTTCCCATGGGGTGTTCTATTTCTGGAAAGTACTTTGAGACATTCAGTAGGTTTACAGAATGGGTGGAAAAGGTGGAATCAGGCCTAGTTTTTCTTTTTCCTAACTCCTCCTACAAAGCCCCTCTTAGCTCACCCCACACACCTGTTAATTAACCTTTTCATTCCCCACTGTCCCTCTCATTCCAGATGTCTCTTTGACTGGTAAAGTGTGAATGTCACCTCAGTTAACATTCCTATAATTATGAATAAAACAACAAACAAGGAGCGCAGGAAACTGATCTGTGTGTAGTAATGTAAAAAATGTTAATAACACTCAAGTGAAAGTGATAAATAAATAAACAACCCAAACGATATGGGTGCAGAAACACAATCAAAAAGTGAAATTAGCTATAAAAACTGTGAATGGAATAAAAATATGATAAGAAAAAATATATATAAATATATAAAAAATATGTATAAAATATATAAAAACATTTGGACTTACTTTTTTTTCCTACACATACATATTTTTTTTTGTTTGTTTTGGCGCTGCATTATTGTATACTGTGCTTTGTATACATTTTTCTATAATTATGAATACCTTTACTTTAAATAAAGACACAACCAAGAAGGATAGGATAAATAGGCTGCAGCTTTATTTATAATAATAACACAAGCAAATTGGGTCATAACTTGAATACTTGCTCAATCTTCCTTTACATAAGTTTCTATGGCTTCCACCCATACCACCATCCTTTAACCCCTTAAGGTTGGGTCAAATCCTGGTAGGAAAGCTATGTCCACACTAATCTTTGGTCTTTGCCCAAGTAGTGCCCACTTTGCACTATGCATCTCATCCAAGAGATGCCAACACCAGGCAAGCATTCTAAACAATTCCACATGGACTGCCCATATGACACCTTATACTGATCAAACCTCCCCACTCAACTATGTTATGGTCCTTTCAACTCCATCCCTCAAACCTAAGAGAAATAAATCCATTCCAAATTCAGATAGGTGAACTCTATCCCATGGGTACTAGATAACTGGAGGAGGGTTCTTGATTCAGGGAATTACTCTGATCCTTCAGTGTAAGAACATTACAAGTTATGGGTAGTAGATAACTGGAGGTGGGATCTTGATACAGGGAATTATTCTGATCCTTCAGTGTAAGAGCATTACAAGTTATGGGTACTGGATAACTGGAGGTGGGATCATTATCCAAGAAATTACTCTGATCCTTCAGTGTAAGAACATTACAAGTTAATGGTACTGGATAACAGGAGGTTGGATCTTGATCCAGGGAATTATTCTGGTTGCCATATTTGGATTTGGGAAGGAATTTTTCCTGAATATGAGGATAATTGGCTGTTGCTTCATGGGTTTTTTGCCTTTCTCTGGATTAACATTGCAGGAAAATTGGCTGAACTGGATGGACTTGTGTCTTTTTTCAGCCTTGTAAACTATGTTACTATGTTACTATGTGACAATGCATGCAACTCTAAAGTGGAAAAAGTAGGACTAAAGTGGGATAGATTTAAGAAAGATTTAATGGTATTGAATAAGCAGATATTTTAGCAGCTGATTTATGGAATTTGGTATCTTATACAAAACTTGAAGAGTTAATATGATGTAACTTATTTGGAGTAATATTTAATAGTGCCTTAAGTTGATCCTTGTGATGCTTTTTGGAATTGCATCAAACAGTGAAAAATGGTACAAGTATAGTTAATTTAAAGTTGTTCAAAGGAAAGGAATGGGTTATTAGAAGCTAAATAATAATATAAATATACATATTTGTCATACAAAGCAGTTATGGCTCATTAAGGAATACCTAAAGCAACAACTGTCAAAGCAGCTGAAAAAAAAGCAGAAGATGAAACCCACTAAAAACTTTTCAGTTATTTTTTTCTAGATCCTGTGTTTACATCTCTAGTCCTTTCCTGGACAGCCAATTGCTCAGCCTGGCAACTGCAAGCTATATTAAAGTTTGCAATAAACTTTATTTTGCATTAATGATGCTACAACTCTGTTGTTTTTTATTGTTTCTAAAATATGAATTACAGCATATTGACATAAGGACTCACAGTTATATACAGTTCATTTTTAAATATATATTTCTTGATTAATACTAGGAATAGGAAAGTCCATATTCATTTTGTTTCATGTGACAACTTTCTTTTTTATAAATGTATTTATTGAATGAATTACTTTTTCATGACAGGTGCACATCCCTTATATCCAGATTGCAGTATTAAATATCAGAATTAGAGAAGAGTGAATCATTTACTGTGGTGGAGATTGTGGTTGATTTCCTTAACAGTTTAGTAAATAGATAGTTATATTGTCATGTCATCATTTAATTAGATAGTGATTGACCTAAAATTGATCATAAACATTGAACTTTGGTAATTTGTAATCAGATAGACAAGAAAAGGTTAAAGGAGCATTTAAATTGTCATTCCATTTTACTAACAAGTAATCAATATAGTGCTTTTCCAGACTGTTTCATTTTCTAACATTCTGTTTCACATCATGATGAAACAAAATATTTTAAAATAAGGTATATGTGTAATTTTCATATAGGTCAGAATCTGTGCCCTAACCAGTTCTAACCTTTAGTGGCATACATCTCTAGATAAGAAAAGATTAGAAAAGACTGTTAGAATGCCAAGAAAAATATTTATGCTGTTTAAAGGTTAAATGAGGAAAAAAAAGAGAAAGGGTGGAGAGACAAAAAAAAAGCAAGTTAAAAGAAGTGAGAAGAGAGACATGGACATGTACAGAAAGAAAGGAATCAGGGATACAGAAGGAGGGAGAGTTTGAGGCAGAGGGGAGCATAAATGGACAAAGTTGTGGGACAGAGGAAAATTGAGGCAAAATGATGTGGGCACAAAGGAATTTAGGAGATGGAAGGAGATAGGGGCCAAGAAGCGCTGTAGCCTCCACAGCTTCTTACCTGCCTGCAGAGGAAATTGTTAATGGCTAGCAGGATAGCACCAGTTGGGAGAGCAGCTGTTGAAGGCCAACTGGCTGGATTATGGATTACTTGCACAGACCTCAGTATTGGAGAGAAGCTAATCTTAATGATTCCTAAGATGACTTTTGATGACTTTTGCCATAGCTATTTTGGTAAGAGTTGCTTTGGCAGAAAGAACAGAACAATTCACAATAACACAAAAACATTAAGGGCCTCACTGAGTAAAATCCAAATTCACCTGTCGAATTCACCTCGCTACAATTTGAGTCGCATCACTAAAATAGATGCAGATTCACTTCTGAGTATTGGGTAAGTGAAGAATATACTTGCTGAATAGGTGGACAGTGGCGATCGCTGTCAGATGCTGAATTTGGAGTAGTTCACCTAGTCACATTTGCATCTTTGCACCAATCCTCTGTTTAATTAGTAGTAGAAGCACCTGTGCATGTGAAATGATGCGAAGAGCTCCATAAGATCGCGACTATAGTAGTTACCCGAATTGGTCACGTATTCATCACTTTGCAGAGTTTTCTCAATAAGAGAACATGGGGAAGTAGAAGATAGACATTAATTCATAGCTCTATGCAACTATTAGAACTTTAGTCAATGAGGCCCTAAGAATAAGATGTAAACACTTTCTTAAATACTTTTTTAATAAAAAGTCCGAATCATAATTTTACCTATTTTACTGTTTTTATTTGAGCAGTTTGTTGGTTGAGTGAAATTTAATAATGAATATCAAAACAGGACTAAAAAAAAAAATGAAAAAAAGTCACTTACTAGTTATTTTCACAAAAAATAATGTTACTTCTGTTGCTACAGTGCCAATCTACAATGACATAAAATGAATGGAAACACTGTCTGTTCCTAAACTTGAATTATAATAAAAACAATTGGTAATACCATTGCAAGTACCCAGTGTCTAAAACTGACCAAATCTTTATTAAAAGCTAAGTAAAATGTGTAAATTCAACAAGAGCAAAATATGTCGAATTACTACCAACACTCTTCAGTTCTCTGTCAATATACATTGTCAAATACTTTATCAGCCACTAGGAAAAAACATTCTTTCTGTGTGCGCTTTTCTACAGATTTTTCCTTATCCCTTCCTATTAATATGCCAGTGCATTTAGCCTTTTTCAATTGGATTCCCCAACGAGTTAACATATGTAGCATTTCAATATATATTTTGTAATGCTACAGCATGTGTTAACTCCTGCCTTGATTACAAACTGGGTCTTTTGCCTGGGTTTGGAATAATTGAGAAAAATTTACTGTAGAAGTACCTACCACTGAAGACCCTCCATTCTTCCTGCCCAAACTGGGTCACCTGGATCTAGCCTAGATCTGCCTAGACTAATTAGATATTTGTGCCCTTATTAATAATAGTAATTATTATAATAATAATTATTTATAATAATATTATTAATAATGATAGTGCCAAGATAAGAGCATGGAAGCAGGGATAAGTTGCCTATGCCAGTCCATGCCTTTTTCTTTACCTTCTACCTTTTTCTTTGAAAGTCTCTCCATTATTTTATACATTGTACTAACTCTCCTGGGAGCATTTTCTATTTCTCTACAGTGTCACAACTAAAATGGAGGGACATATCCTAATTTGTCTATCTACAATCTTCAACTCCACTATGCCTATGCGAGACCCAGCAACTGAACTAGCCTATCCTCTATCCTCTGTGGAAAACACTGGTCCTGATGTCTCTTCCTGATAGGTAGTCTAAGCTAGCTCTTATAAAATAATTTGGGAGCATTGAAAAAAAAAATTCTGTTTACTAACCAGATATAGAAAATAAACGCCAGCTCCATCTTTTGCAATATCTTTTATATATGATCTAATTAGTGGCATTAATTGATAAACTGTGGCATGCTATTTTATGCATGATAATAACATTAATTCCTTAGTATTGGCGTAGTTAAGGTTGCTGCCACTTTTTTTATAAATAAAAACTAACATTTGTTAAGATAAAAACTGATTCACACGTTATTCTGTTTTATTTGATTTTGCGCTAAGATTTTTACACATATCTTGCACTGATTTTGTATTGATTGTATGAGCAATTTGAATTTATTAACAGCTTGACTCCCTCTTATCCAATGTGAATTCATGTAAATGAAATTATGATTTGAATCACAACTAATTTGTGAATCCCTAATTGCACATTTGTAGTTTGCTTTCTGCTTTGCTCCTGGTATGATACTTTAATTAGTTTTTCATAAACCAATTTAAATAGTATTGTTATATATGTATACCTCATCTGCCACTTCCCATATTCTTTGTATTTTTTTTTATTTTGTTCAACCAATGCCAACATCATTTTATTTTTGTAGCTGTCTGTTATATTAAAGATGCACTAGATGTATATTAAATGTTCCTAAAAAAACCTAGATCAGAGCAACTGATATAATATTAAAGTGTATCTGAAACAGACTTTGTTTACATAACTTCCTGATTTGATATTAATCTTCATTATAGCCTTTGGGGAGAGCTTAATGGACAGAGTTAAGATGAATTTGAACACATTAAGATGTGTATTTATAAAAATAAAATCAGAGCATTTTATTTTTTTGCTGAAATAGAAGCTCAATATAACACTTTAATTCAGAGCTTGGTTTAAATTGGTATAACATAACTGTTCTATGATTATAAGGAATAACTGTACGTATCTTTATTGACATGAACTTAGATTTCTACAAAATAAATATGCACATATCACATTTGTGTTTATGTTTACATTTACAGTTTCAGCAAACCATGTTATCTGGAATGGTCTAATGTTAAAACAGTAATAATAATAAACCTGTAGAGGTGGAAAATAGAAAATGTGCCGTGATGAGTACCATCTGTTCCCATTTTGTTGCATAACAATTTGCATAAATTCTACTACATTTACTATGGGATACACTTTTGCAAATTAAAAACCTGAAACTGTTTATGATATAATGTGTTTGGAACAATTGCAAGTAAACAGGTTGTCACTACTTTCCTCTAAAAGGGGTTTTTGTCATTTAAATATGTTGCTGGATTATAGGTGTTTAATGCTTCTGATTTAATATACTATTAGTTTGTTTTTGCAGATTTTCCAGTAATGAAAAAAAGGTTCTGCTTGAAATGTATGATTCACATTGGCTCTGATTTTCACCACTAGAAATAAAATATAAACATCACAGACACTTCAGTTGAATTCAAACTACTTTTCCTTTAAACAGAAGAGATTACTAAATTTTAAGGACTACAAGTATGTCTAATGGTGTAAATGCTTTATGACTTGTCATTAATATATTAAATTTTAGTATCTGGTTCAGGAGTGAAGCCACCATTTTTAATCATTAGTTCTTTATATGTTACTCCAGGAAAGGAGATATTCTGAGTCTATTACCAAATTAAATAACCCTTATTTTACCCTTGTTGGTGCAGAGAAAGTAAAAAAAAAAAAAAAAACACTTAAAGCTTAGGTCAAATTTGTTTGATATGGAAAAGATAAGTCCTTACAGAACCCTAGTGGTGCTCAGACTAGATCAACATGCTAAGAAAGAAGGATGAAAACCAGGCAAAATGGATCACAATAGAGGATAATTATAAAAACAATGAATAAATAAAACCTTTGATTCTAACAAATAAAATAAACAAGTAAAATAAATCAAAACAAAATTTTAAATTTATAAAGACCACAGGAAAGACAGCGACTATATATGATAAAATAATAATAATAATTCTTCTAAAAACATTTCACATTCATAGAAATAAAAATTCTCCTTATTGGAAATGAGTTTAAACAGGCTACTCTTTGGGTATGATGGAATCTGTAAAAACAGAAAAAACAGGAGGAGCGCAAACCACTCTAAGTGTAGAATTGATAAATGAATGAAATAGAAAATGCACACACACGTGAGCAGTGGAAAACTCTGTGATAATTCAGTGTCGTGTATATCC
>JAKJJM010067967.1:0-11506 GCA_021901965.1 Pipa carvalhoi | reverse complement strand
TTTCCTAAACCTTTTTTTAACTATTTGTGTCAGCAATTGGCTTAGTATAAAGGAGTTTTATATGTATGTGGGAAGTTATATCGGCACTATAGTTCTCCTTTAAGGTAATGCTATTTGATATGTCTCTGGATACTGTTCATGCAGTAACCTAATTAAATGCCAGGAAAACAAATCAAGGCAATTATATAAATAATATTTTCCAGTTGAAGGTACAAATAAAACAGCAAACACAGCAGTACAAATACTGACAGAATTGTGTGTTATATAAATCATAAAAGATGCGTATTTGAGAAAAATGAAACATTCGTTTTCCGCTAGTTTCCTTCCTGTAAGGAATATAATACAATATCTATGCTGTTTAATCCTGTTGAAATGTAAACTGTGTTAGGTAACATTTGTGCTAGCAGAATAATGTTTTCTAGGGGCTAATTTGTTTCATTTATTGTTTGTTTTGACAGGAGAAATGCTCTGAAAAGAGACATTGTGTCACTTGTGATGGCTTTGTTGGTGGTCTTTCATTAGATACAAATTCACCCAAGGTGTTAACTAAAGAGATCAGGTAGGCTGTGATTTCATTAAATCTCCCTTGCTGTGTTGATCCTCAATAGAACAGGAAAAGGTAAATCATCACAATAAACAAATTCATCTGTTAAAAAAAATTGCCTCAAGGGAATATTTTTTTTTTTTAAAGCCAGTCTATTTAAAGGTCTGGTAACATTAAAAAAAGAAAATTGTGTTTTTGAATTGGCATGGAAGCTATTTCAAGAAAATAATTCTTGATTTTTATTGGTTTAAGGTTGTGTCTCTCTCTCATTTGGTTGAAGCCAAATAGGACTTCTGATGCACTTCATGAATATGTAATAACTAAAGTTCTATTGGAAACAATGGGTATGGGTGGGGTTTGTTTATTCAACCAATAAAAGATGGCTGCAACCATATGGTCTAACAAATAGGGGAAAAAATATAATATAGCAAGTGTGTGATTTGTGACATTGAATAGACAGCATTAATTAATTGTTTAAATAGGAACTAGATTAACAGTAAGATCAAGCTACAGGGTTTACTACTGGGACTTACTGCAAATACTTAGAAAAAGGACATACAAAAAGTGTGTATACTAGCAAATAAATGTTATTTCCCTAGCAGAAGACAATGATTTCCATTTTATGTCCTACTCTCATCACCACATAGCATGATTGTGCAACCAATGAGAGCTACTGATTTTAGGCCAGCACTAAAAATAATCTTTCCCTTTCTGAATTTAGTTTTGCTTAAAGTAAAGAAACACAGGATGCTTCCTATAAATCTATTAAGAAGAGCATTTAGTTCCATTTATATAAATTGAAGTCCATCCGAGCATAGAAGAGTGTTGTACTTTTAAGATCATTAGTTGATGAGGGGGCACTGTCCTATACTACTCTACTAAAGTCGGCAAATGACAGGGCTGCTTTAGATACAGATGTGTAGAATGTATGCCACTCACTCCATGTTACAGGCCATGGTTTAAGGGTGGATGATTATTTCCCATGTAATTAATTGGACTGGAAGGCATAAGATGGTGAACACACACTTCCTTACCAATTCTGAAAGATTATAAAAGAAATTCTAAGTTACGTGTAGCTAGTCCCTAGACCACACTCTATCTAGCGCACGCACGCTGGAATGCTTCACATCGCGTATTATGCAAATTTGGCCAACATATATACGCAACGCGAAGAATGCGGCCAGATAGAAGAATAAGCAAACGCAGAGGGAGCGTTCACACTGTGGGCAAAATTTATGAAGCCCAAAAAGACTCAAATACTCAGATTTTAGTCCTTTCTGGCTTAATCTCGCGAAATGATCTCGCGAGATCATTTCACAGGGATTTCGCTTACCTTATTCCGGAATCAGGTCTTTCAAACAAAAGGTAGCCATAACTTCTATGGCTACTAAAACTTTCAGTCAAAAGACCCGATTCCTGAATACGGAAATCGAAATTCTTGCAGGATTATCTCGCGAGATCAGCTCCCGCGAGAATCTCGGAAAGACCGATAGCGGTCTTTCCGAGGCTAATAAATTTCGTGCTGAGTTGGGTAATTACAATGGAAAAGCGCATCTAGAAAATACGCCAGACTGAAATAGGCCGGCGCTTTTCTAAAATACTCTAGCGCAATTACGCTAGTATGAACCGGACCTAAAGCAAAATACCAACCAAACATTGTACATCAAATTAAGGGCGAAATTTATTAAGCTCGTAAAGACTCGATTCGAGTCTTTGCGGGCTTAATCACGTGAGAATTCTCGCGCAATCATCAAGCGGAGATCTCGATTGCGCTTCTCCGCAATCGGATCTTTTGCCTGAAAAGTAGCCATAAGTTCTATGGAAGCCATAAAAGAAGCGCAATCGAGATCCCGCTTGATGATCTCGCGAGAATTCTCGTGCGATTAAGCCTGCAAAGACTCGAATCGAGTCTTTACGGGCTTAATAAATTTCTCCCTTAATGTGGATTTTTGTTTGTTTATAAAAAATACCGCAAATACGCATTGAAAAATGTAAAAAAGATAAATACTATAGAAATGTATTTAAAACAGAAACCTTTCCAGATATCGCCCGTATTGTTGGATCAGTGACTGAGCATAAGTGCTCTTGGCTCAAACATGCAGAATACAATTATATGTTTTATTATTTTGTAACTGCAAGAAAATGCTAATTTACTTCAAAGCGTGCACTTTCAAATTTAAATATGCATATGTCACTGAGAACATAATTGGATCGGTAATTAATGCCTAAACGGTTTCGTTTTTTTTTTTACTTTCCTGCAGATAGAATAGATGGATTTTCTAACACTGTCTGGCATGAACAAACACAGAGTCTCTGCAATTTCTGAATTACATTCTCAGTTTAGAATTCACTTTAATAGGATTAGATGGACGGAGACTAGCTACCGGTCATTTATGCGTAAATGACCTGTTTTTAGTGACACGTTACACGAGTTCTGTAGGTCCAAATAAATCACAGTTGTCAGTTATAAAACTGGATAATCTTATTCTAAAAGCAGCTGGGAAATCAAAATGTAGTCTGTCTTAAAGTCATCTGGACCAAAAGATTTCCTGATTGCGCTGATGAATTTATGTTGTCAGGTAATTTCGCAAAATACGCTTCAGTAAAAACACAGCGGCTTAAATTCATCAGCCGTGCAAGTCCGGGTTTTAGAGGCAAATCTATAACAAATAAATCTAAATCTATAAGTCTAAAACGGCGCAAAAAAAAAAAAAAGGTTGGTAACAAATATGAAACAATAAACTTAAAAAGTTCAGTGTAAAATGAAATCATCTATTATATAGCTGTAGCAGTGCTGATTTTGTCAATTAATTTAAAGCAGATTATTTCATTTGCACATCAGCATATCCTAATGTGTTAACAAAAAAGGACTGCACGTACATTTACTGCAGTGGTTCTTAACCTTGTTTGCGGTACCGAACCCACCGAACCCTTCTTTAGTGATAAATCACTAAAGTGTGTGTGTCTTGACCTCTGTGGCAGAGGCTCCGCCGAACCCCTGAGACCGACTCACCGAACCCCTAGGGCTCGATAGAACCCCGGTTAAGAACCACTGATTTACTGCTTTATCTTGGTACCTCTTCATATTGATGATGTTGATTTTCTGAAACTGTAATGGTATCACACTGTGTTATAAGCCAAACCAACCCAGCTACATCTGTGTTAAAAGATATGACTCCAAGGGATTATTCTCTAAAATCCAAATTTTCTTGGAAAGGTGTGAATTCTCTAACTAAAGACAGTCGCAATAGACCGCTACTGTTGCAGTCGCAGCTTTATAATGAGATTATTGTTGCAGTCAGGACTTTAACAAGGAAATGATGTTAAAGTCATAACTTTAAAAAATTGTCCTGGTTGCGACTTTATAATGGGAAAATTGTCGCAGTCGCGGATTTGCTATGGGAATCCGCTGTTTGAGAATTCGACAGTCGGATTCTCACATTAGTGAATAACCCCTGAAATTTGTCATTTATTTAAGCGTTAGACACATTGAGGCATATTTATAAAAGATCTTTCGACCTTCCCAATTTGTTTTGACCCGTTTTACGCTTTTTCAGCATTATTTTTCAATTCACTGGACTTTCAATTCCTCTAATTTGTACAGGGCCGAAAAGAAATTGTTGATAACAGCAAAGATCGATATTGATAAATATAAATCATTTGAAACCAGAACACTTTGCACTGTTTTATTATTACAGAGCGATGTCAATATCCTTTTTCGACAGGGAATCTTTTTTTGTTTCACTGTGGCTAAGTCACAGGACCAACTCTATAGGGAATAATGGGTTTTTAGCAGCTTAAGACATGCAAATACTTTTGAAAACAATGAACTGTGACTGAGCAGATTTATAAATAGACGAGAACATAGATATTGATCAATTACTGCTATTTCAGTAGCGTTAAATAGTCCAAAAACATTTTGGGCGAAATTTATTAAGAGCGCAAAGACTCGATTGAGTCTTTGCGGTCTTAATAGTGCGAGAATTGTCGGCCGAGAATTCTCACGACAGTACTTGGCGAGATCTCGATCCGCGATTGAGATTTTTCGCCCAAAAGTAGCCATAAGTCCTATGGCTACTTTTGGGCGAAAAATCTCGATCGCGGATCGAGATCTCGCCAAGTACTGTTGCGAGAATTCTCGCACTATTAAGACCGCAAAGACTCAATCGAGTCTTTGCGCTCTTAATAAATTTCGCCCTTTGACTTCTATAAATATCAAACATCAAAAGTAACGGAAGGAAGGCTCCAAATGCAGTTACCACTGCAATACCCTTTTATTGGGTGCTAATACACACAACATGTTTCGGGCAGTCTGACCTTTTTTCAAGAACTTTAGATACACCACTGGCTCCTGATCATACAATGTCAGCTTTCTTTTAATACAAAATAATCTCTACATCCCCCTTGCTGTGACATAAGTCTGCCATCTGACAATTTAAATGTGATCCAGACCCACTTGTATGTTCTCCTGTGTCAAAACGTGAACGCATTAAACATAAAAATAACAATTTCACACTGTTTGTCAATGCTGCCTAATACAAAGCAAATAACAACATACTTAAAGCTAAACACATATCCTTACCAGCATTACACAGATCCCATCATGGTAACAAACTAAACACTAAAAAGACAAAGCCATTGTATGAAAATCAAAGAAAAAAAAAAAATCAAATACTCTTGAGAGCAGAAACTTGAAATGTTGTGTTAAACATGGTTCATTAAAAAATGAAAATAGATCATAGTCCTGTGAGTAAACACAGCTCACCAACATCTAACATGCCTTTACCACTGCTCCCCATTTAAGTTGGATATTATTTACCCAACATTAGAGACACACCTGCTCTTTGCTTGATCCCTAATTGATTTTAGCTTAGCGCAGTTTTGGAGAGCGTAGAAGAAGGGAGGAACAAGTTAAAGAAAGAGCCTTATGCTTAATACAAATGAGGCATGGATTGTCTATTTGAGACAGAACTGGTAGAAAGGGATAAGAGGGTTGTCAAAGAATTATAGGTACTTGGTGCTTTGAGGGTTCTTTAGATCAAAGTGTTTATTATTTCACTACCTGAAATAGTCTACTACCAAGATATCCAGAAAACCTTCTTGCAATGGATCCAGCCATGCTGACTTAAGAAACTTCAGGTTTGAAGGTCTCTGATATACCTACAATGGTTCAGCACCCAAAACACATTCAGCTAAAACAAGACAGTTACCGGAAGCCAGCATGACTTGTTATGCCAAATAGGCATGGATCCTAGTAAAAGATAGGCATCCCTAATGTTTTGGACACTTTTAGTTGCCTCATTTAGGGAGATGTATATACCTATGAAGGCTGACTCAAGTCTAGTTGCCCACAACATTAGCTAGAATACGCTAAATAGTGAATATTTACAGTTGACTTCACTACTCAATGGCCAGTTGCAGTATAAACTAGTTAGCCAGTTGCCAACTAGCTTGTACTGCTAGAATGGTCCTGCTCAGCCTCTGTTCTGGACTTCTTGCTCCAATGTGTGTTTGTAGCTATTGGTCAGCCGTGTACCAAACTCAAATCCCAGTTACCACTGCCCTTTACTAGGTCAATAACACTAAATAAAACTGTTGTTTGGATTGGCATGGCAGTTATATCTATACAGTACTGTGCCATCTCTAAAATAATTGCTGCAAATATATTTGGTGATGAGAATTCACTCGTTGATGAATAACCCCTTTTGTGTCCACTTTCAGTGCTAACTGTCCAGCAACAACCCAACCACATGGTCAGTTATGCTGCAACACAATGGGTCAAGGCATGAACATGTAAAAAAATGTAAAAAATATACAGATACGTGTATATAATATATAAATATGAAAGGCAATAAAGAAGCAGAATGACCAAAAATGTAGTGTGACTGCAGTGTGTTTTTTAACCCAGCTATGTCATGACATGGTTGGGCAAGTCGCCCAATAAAATGTCTTTCATTTTCCATTACTGAAAACCAATCAGATCCCTGCTAGATTAAGGGATCTGATTGGAGGAGCTGTAATGTCAATTATTAAGCCCTACCCACCCCCAACTCGTGTCAGGCTGACAGGGAGATGGCAGAGAGAAAAGCTGCTCAAAGGTACATTTTAAAAATACTTACATATTACAAAATCGTTTGTTTCTGTAGTACAATCTAAATTAGGATTACTGTTTTTGAGGTGACAGGTGCACTTTAAGCAGTTTGAATGAAAGGCTTGAGAATTCTGAGTAACCAATCAGATTCTTACAGGAGTGCAACTTCCCAGAGCTGCCACCTGATTCTTTTTGAGTAGCTTTTTCAGAATTCTCATGCCTGTGGATCAAGTCAGTGGAGCAAGGTTCCAACTGATCAGCTGAAGAGGAGGTAGATGAGAACAAAGGGTCCTCTTTAAGAACGTGGCTGTAAAAACTATGGGGGATATTTATAAGACCACTGAAGGCCACTTAATGTTGAATAAACAGTGCTTTTTTAATTATGCCAGTAACCGCCGATTTGAAAACCTTTTACTGCCATGTTGAAGGTCATTTTTTATGCATCTTTTTATATTGAAAAGTTATTTTTGTTCTTATAAAAATCAACTCAATGCTTTATAAATATCCCCCCTCCCCCATGTATTGCAAAAATACTGGAAGCGCCAGTTACATTTTTCAGATACCGTAATTGAGCCTGGACTGCTCCTGTAATGATAATGCCATTATAGTATCCCTGTAATATCTGTATCAGAAATAGTGGTACAGGGGCATGTGTGTCATTAAACTTCCATCGCTTGTATCATGTTTCTTCTAATTCCAGTAATCTGAATGGAACTTCATTTCTCCAATTAGTTTCCAAAGCAGGTGATGACAATTCTTTTTTTCTCTGCTTTAGAAACAAAGATCAAAACTAAAGGAAATCTATTGTTTTCCATTTGAAAGTTTAAAAGCGAGATGTGACCATGTGTAATACATGCAAACAAATTGCATGTTTATTTCCAGATCAATTAGTTTACTTTTTGAAAATCAACCAAACGGTTGGACGCAGACAGACTGTCAAATTACAAATGAAAAAGAAACAGTAAACGCCTTACGTTTTAAACCTGACACATATCCACATGAATCACTGACATTAACACTCTTTGAAGCAGGAACGAAAAATTACTTTTTTTTTTGAATGTCAGCCTGCTGCTTGCCCACAAACCCACACTGATTTCTTTCTCGCTGAAAAATGCCAAAAATATTTCATTTCATCTTTAGGTTTAACAATAAAAAAAAAACACACTTCTTTGAAACACTGTATCCGTAATGGACCCTACAGACCGAAAGCACAGCCCATCAGTCATGGGCCTGGCAATCATATATCAACGCTATCACATTACTTTACATGAATTCAAAAAAATCATGTTTAGTTTTCAAAATGGATCTGTCATGTCAGTGCTAATTTATTCAAAATTCTACATTATGAAGATAGAGGTATTCTTTTTTATTCTCAGTCTAGTGCATCGCATTGTATCATTCCACACATGGTGGCTCCTCCTGGTGAGTAAAATAGAAACCTTTCATGCTGCACAGGAACATTTCTCCATCTTAAGGATATTTATAAAGCCAATCTTGACCTTTTGGATACTTTTGTGATCTATTTTGCCAAGATTCAAAAAGGATTAAATAGAATTAACTAGATCAGTAGGAAACCCCCATATCCTCTGCCTCGTGGGGTGAGGAGTACATATACTGGCCCACAGCCTACAAACAAAAGTTGTCATGTACAGAAGAACTAGCACAATAAAGGTAAATACGATCATGCAAATGTTAAAGAGATTCTTTTTGAAACCAGACCTATGTCCCCCAATACTGAGGCCCATTGGAGGATCGTCTGGTGCTCTGGTGGGACAGTCCAACCCTGTACATACACTGGGAGCAGGTCCATCAGCTTTTTAGTTGTGGTGGAGATTTCGATGAAAAATAACCTTTTTTTTTCTCTCTGGCAGTTAGACCTGGGCAGTGATAATGGATCAAGACCCCTTGGAGTAAGATGGAACAAGACAAAAGATGATGTGCTTCCATCCTGGCTGAAGACAGGACAGCGAGGGCTTCAGACAAAGGACCCATAAAAGGCCAGGAAATAATTGATCAGATAATTATTATATTTTTTAATTGATGATAATCACAAAGGGGTTGGGGACTAAGGAAGAGTATCAGTGACTCTCCCTAATGAAAAGTTGGGGGGGGGGGTCAGGTAGTCAATATTGACCCCCTGCCCCACTAGGCCTCCAAGATAGAGTGAAGCCATAGGAATGAATGGCTCTTAGAGCAATATCAAGTGGTTGAAAAGAGGGGAAAATTTATGTTTGTCTTCATGTAACAAACTTAAAGGAACAAAATACTTTAGATTTAGATAAGTGATACTGACACACCTAAATAAAATGGCAGATCTTGTAGGAAGCTGGTCTGAGCAAAATTTTTGTATTACAAACACACACATATAAACAAAATAAATATTGTCAGTTACTGGTACTGGTACATGTAAACTCTCTTTCAGTCCCAAATTTAATGGCCCAATTCCATTCGCTGATAAATGTTATCTTTGCTGGACTCAAAAGACTGTGGGTACAGTTATTACTTTGTCATGAGTTTTACTCAACTTGGCAACAATGTCCTCTAGTGGGAAGGAACCCTGTGCCAATACTTTGCAAGGCCACAATATCAGGCAAGCCACAGTTACTAGAAGGTATATTAACTTCAGTCTAATTAATAATAATTTATAATTAATAATTAATTATAATAACTAATTAATTCATAATTTTGTAAGTGCAATTTTAAAAAAAATATGTTAATGTCTCTTTAACGAACTAAAAAAGTAGACAAAACCATTCGGTTACAATAATTTAAACAAATAATAAGTGTCAACTGTAGGGCATGAATTTATTAATAAATCATTTGTGACAGTTCTTCCCATTAATAAATATGAGGATTATTATATGAATAAACTGTGTCTGGGTCTTTCAAGAAATCCAGCTGGTCTACAGTTGCTATTCAATGAAAAAAAACTTTTTTCTTTCCTGAGATCATGAAGCCATAGAAAATGGCACCAGATCAAAGTGTCCAAAGCTCTTGGGAGAAGGTTTTTTTTTTCATTCCTCTTTGGAAAGAAAGGTAACAAAGTGGACAATTCAGCTGTCAGTTGAGAGTACCACTGTATCAATGAAGCTTTTCTAGATTCACACGAGATGTAATGATAACAGCAGTGTGTGTCTAAGAAAACCCCCACATTACCATGCTTGTACTCCGTATTAATCCAATACCTAGTAATCAAATAGAAACTGCTTCCAGCTGTGCGAATTACACAACCCTATTGAATTCTGCAGCAGGAACACTGATGAACTGGCTCGAAAAATGTCAGATGAGGTAATTTTATTGTAGTTAACTTGCAGTCACCCATAGTGCCAGCTGGTAACATACCAGTTGAAGCTTAATTAACTAGTTCAAATTCATTTTCTACGCTGTTTTTCTTGATGTGTCACAAAAATAAGCCATTCACTGCATTAAAAAATGATTTAGCATGCCTTGTGGAAATTGAATTTTTATTTTTTTATTTTCTGCCTGCGTTTTCATATATACGGTATGTAGTAGGGTTATTGCAAATAAACTGAAATTTCCTTGAATACCTTGATGCTCTAGGACGCAACAGACAAATATTTAGAATTACTAGATAGATAGCTGAATAGATGGACGGATAAATAGTATTTACAACAAGCAAAATAAAGAGTATAAGGCGAACTAAACGCTCGTTAGGACATAACAATGGCTTTTTTTTTGTTTTCTTTCATCTTGTTTTTGGGGTTTTTTTCTTCTCTGTTTTTAAAAAATCCGAATCAGAGTCCTAATCCAAAACCAAAACCTCTGTTAAAAAAATCCCAACCTAAACAGGCAATGGATCTGAACCTGAACAAAACCATAACATGGAAACTGCTCATATCCCAAGTTCCAATCAATTCGCCATATGGCGCTAGTGCCTGATGGCTGAACAACTACTTTTTAGGTGTCAGATGAAGCCCGTTTGCTGACATGGGCGAAACACTTCCGGCATCTGTCCTCGAGGGGATTTCTCTCCATATACCAGTGCACCACCTTTTTCTATTAATGGCCTTTACCACTGCCACCACTGACATTATGACCTGACTTCAGATCGGTAACTCATATTCTTTGATACTGGGTTAACGTGATAACTCGCCTTATTTATAGCCGTATTGTCTCTTTTTGAGCATTACCATTAATAATATTGTACTATCTGACTTCTCTTTGACTTACTATCTATCACTTTGGGGCCTATTATTGCAATACCAGCTAGTCATTAATGATTTATACATTTTGTATTAGAGATATTCCCCCTGTTCAGGTCTGTCCATATGTGTAAGGAACCGTACTTACCGGCGTCCGTTCCCGCGGCGTTTCCCTTCTCTGTGCGCACCCGGCGCATCTCGCAGCTTTTCATGTGACCGCGGCGCGCCAGCGTCACGCGCATGCGCGGCCACATCTCAGGGGCGCGCACCTGACGCGCTTAGGTGCAGGAGCGCGCCCGTTGCCGGCGCTATATAAGGCGCCCGGCAGACAGGTTCGGTGCCCGATTATAGACTTCTGTTTGAGTCTGGGTTCCTTGTTCCAAGTCTGTCTGTGTCTAGTTTTCCCTACCAGAGCCTGCCTGTCACAATACTTAGCCTGCCTGTCACAGTACCAAGTCTGCCTGTCACTGTACCAAGCCTGTCTGTCACAATACCTATTCAAGCCTGTCGGTCTCAGTATCCCGTCAAGCCTGTCTCAGCATTAATAAAGTTATCTGCTCTGCCTGTCTCCTTCCCAACCCACCAGCGGACGGCTATCCCCGGAGGCCGCGACCTGGGCGCTCCCTGCGGCCAAGTCCATATCCCCTTGCGGGGGTCTCTGGTGAACACCAGGGGGCGTCTTAGACTCCGCGCCATGGGGATAGCCTG
>JAKJJM010067946.1:0-14929 GCA_021901965.1 Pipa carvalhoi | reverse complement strand
TCCAGCTTCAGATGGAAAAACTACTGGGGAGAAATGCTTTTTACTAAGGTATAGTACTGCATATGTAAAGATGTAATCTGACTATAGTTCCCCTTTAAGTACAGGACAGAAATAGAACCATTAAGAAATGTCAGTAAACTTGCATTATATATAAATATGGATGATATTAACATTACATACTGTACATTGGTGATTCATCAAATCCATAATTAGTTTTGGGAAGCTTACAGGTTAGAAAATTCAAATTTGGATGATTCTTAATTTAGCCTACACTGAAATCATAATGTTATCTTATGTTTTCCATACAAATTTGGAAATTTTGAGGATAAAAGATATGTTTTTAATTGTTAAAGAAAAATGAGTTAAACAATTAATAAACTAATTCCTGTTTATTTGATGTGGTGGCCTAGGGATTTCCTTGTATCCAAAAATGCGTTTTATTCAAAATCCAAATAATTTACATGCATAAAAACAAAACAAAACAAAACTAAAACTGTAGATGGTTGTGGATCACTGTCCAGGTACAAGGGAGTAGATCTAGATGCCTAGGGTATGATCTTTAATTAAAAAACCTAAAGGAATTGCCAAAAAGAGGAAATATGACTCGACCTTATGACTTCACCTTTTTCTCTCTTCTCTTTAATATTGTCCACATCTGGTGGCATATTTATCAAGAAGAAAAATGCTTCACCCTCACAACTGTCATTATTCTGTAGGTTTCAGACAGTTTGAGTTTTTTTTTCTACTTTTCAACTTTTTGACACAATTTTTTTTATCGCCATTTTTGACTGTGATATGTTGACTCACTTTCAAAGTCTTTTTTCATCATAGTTGGATTTATAACCTAGGAAAAACAGTGCTTCGGGGGCTTAGAATTGCTTACAAAAGGGCTTTATAACATGATTTGCATCATATTAGATGCAGAGATTATAGAATATGCATAAATCAGGGACCTCAGGGAGTAGATCTGGAGAGAGTAATGGCAAGCGTAGGAGTTCCAGGTGAAACCCAGGCAGTTGTCAGATATGGCGGTCTTTATCAATATCCATACTTTTGTCAAGGTCAACTTCAACTAAAACTATCCACCACTAAACATTGTTTCCCATGGGACAGCTTTGTGACAGATGTGGTCAAAGTTGCTAAAATAACCAAGCAACATGACTAGAACCCCAAATCATAAGCAATTGAAATGGACAATTTTAATTTTTGTTTTTTTGTTAATTTAACCCTTTACTATTTGATGTTTGATTTATGGATGAAAACTAAAATCATCCTGACAATTGATCATTAAGGCTACAATAGACACTTTGCCATAGTTTTAGCAAATTGGCACCGCCACAATTGAGTGGAGACTGCAGATCATACCTGCCTATAGGTTTGTATTATAAATGAAGAAGTTTATTTTTGGAGCAATTAACGTTGGGTGTAGCAACAGCTGATCAATACCTCTTGGACTACAGGAAAGAACATGGCAGATCACAGACTACATGGGCGCATCCAAGACTACTTCATGGGTTATTTTATTTTTTCTTTACAGGTTTGCTAGCACTCTAAAGGCCCCTCACCCCAATAGTTAGAGTATGAGGGTCCCAACTCAGATCACTCACCCCACATGCAAGTAGGGGGTGTTGTTCTTAGAACAGGGATGCCATTTAGATTTTATTGATGATGCCCATACCCTATTTCAAGTCCAGAGTACTGAGTGCACCCCCCCTGGCTAAGTGGTGGGGTCAGCCCCTCCCCAGTGCATATGACCCACACCCCCTTGGACAGGGTGGGTTTGTGGAGTCCATAGGACCCCTGCTTTTAATTGTTCTCCCCTACTCATGGGATGTAAGGGAGGTGCAGCGATGTGGCTGCTGTCACGAGTGGCGCTGCTCTAAGAGTGCCACTTGTGTACTGCTTGTGCTAAATGCCGGCAAGCACTGAGGATCGGAGTCTGGAGCCCCTGGCATCACGCATGAATCCACTACCTTTCTGTACCTGCACTTTCCTGCACTTGTTCCTGTTTTCAGTATGCCACAGTGCCTCTAGAGGCATAACGGGCTCTGGTTGCTCCAGTTCCTTTAGTGGTATCCAGTCCCGTAGTACCTCGTGTGTGTATTTCCCTGCACTTCACTACATCTCTGTGATGGATCCTGCAAAGTCACAGTTCAAGCCAAGAGGTCTGTGATAGCTGCAACCAGGCCTGTATGCATTGCTGCACCACTACGGAGATGGGAAAAAAGTTAGCTTTAAATTTTTTAACATGTTCTTTGCTGATTTTACTGTGTTTGAAAATTTCTTTGAGGTTCAAAACATTCTGTGAAGTTCTAAAAGTTGAGTGAGGTTAGTAAAATAAAATCTGATCAATAAAAAGCAATGTGGTTTGTGTTTTGGGTTTGGTTCTTATTGGTTCATGTTTCTTTTAGCATATCTGCCGAAATTCAAACCTGTCTTGGATATGCAGTGTCTGATTTAGTCAGATTAATCTGAATCCAAACCACACGGCCCTAGTAAATACAAATGAAGTGCTGTTTATGTTGTTACTATAGAGGCAGCAATGGTGTTTTTGCATATCTTTAACTCTTTCATTCATACATATAAAAAGCATAATTACACTTAGCTCTCACAATCTCTTACATACTTTAGAAAATGTGTCATTTGTGGCTAAAGCTTGTTTTTCTTATCTTTCTTTTTAACATTCCACTTCCCTTTTCCCCAGTATTCTGAGAATTTGTAAACAGTCTGCATATAGCTTGTACAAATATAGTCAAGAACAGATAAATGACACCAATATTTATTAAAAATCTAAGAACCTTAGTGACTAAAGGGTACATTCACCTGTCAAATTCACCTCGCTACAATTCGAGTCCAATTTCCTAAATAGTCAAGAATTCACTTCTCATTGACTTAGCAGTGAATAGTCTTGTCGAACAAGTGGACAGCGGCAATTGCTGTCGGATGTGTTGTTGCATAGTCAGTCAAGTAGAAGTAGGATGTGAAGTCATGTGGAGTGATGTGAATTTCCCCCATGAACTGCAGTGACATCATCTTCACTATATTTCACTAAATGTATATAAGTGAATAATACATCTATTTCTATGTCACCTTGTCCTTAGATCATGTTTAGTATTAGACTAATTTAGTCACAGTCACCATTGTCACTTTTGAAGAAATAGTCATTTTACGCCACACTGGAGCCCTGCCATCAACGCAATTTCGCAACTCTGAGAAGTCAAACAGGTGAATTCGGAGCAGTACACCTAGTTGCATTCGCTCCCTAGACACACTCTGTCGCTTAGTCAGTAGTACCTGTGCACGCACACGCAAAGTGATGCAAAGTGCTTTGAAAGATTGCGACTATCGTTGTTGTCCAAATTGTGTATTAGCCACATTGCAGAGTTTGATCAATAAGCGAACATGAGGAAGTGGCAAATAGATGCCAATTCAAAGCTTTACGTAGCTATTCGGCCTTAAGTCAATAAGGCCCTAAATATTGATGTTAGAGTTAATTTATCACCATCAAGATTGTTACTCTGATTTACAAAAGCAATTAAGGGAGAAATAAAGGCTAGCCATGACAGTTTTTGTATTTATATGTGTAGCAGAATTAAGCTTAGCAGTCGCTGTCTAGCTGAAAGTGGTGCGGCCCTCAGTGTTTTTGTATGGTTAAAACGGTGGAATATTTACTATAGAAAAAATACTAAATCTGACTGCTTATGCTCTAATTTCAACCACATCACACACATGTCTAGGCACTGGCCTTATTCATCTTTTTGGGGATACCTGTTCTTGATAAAATTTGTGTCTCTAATTCCTGAACTGATCTAACTGTAACTAGCTTCCTGCACTACTGCTGAGATCCTTCCCACTTCCAAGTGGAGGGTCAAAAAGCAATATCTTTCCCACACTCTTTCTTAAGAGACATCACTGGGATATTCTATGCTCTACCCGCTCTTCCAGGCATCATGGTACAGCATCCAAAAAGTAATAAAGCAGTGAGTACTTTTATATTTAGCAGGATAAATGTAAATTAATACCTATACCTGTCTGTATTAAAATTTTTCTTCTCCTTATGTACCCTGAAAGTCTTTGTTCACATGCATACACTGGTGGCAGATTTCAGTAGCTGATAGAGTGGGGATTGCTAGAGGTGAGCAGAATCCACAACTCCTTTCAATATGCTACATTCACCTAAAAAGTAATTGGTAGGTTTACCTATGCAACTAAACTAATACAACTTTTGTTAGGGCTAGTCTTTGTTTCTCCATTAACATCAATCAAACCATGTACCATTAAGGTATCTTGATAGTAATCTAACAAGGAAAGGAATAGGAAGACTTTGACAGTTAGTTATAAATGAAAATTGCAGCTTAAGTTCTCCTTTAAGTAGAGCAAACATGCTTCTTTTCACTTGGTTTGTTTTGGCATTTAATGTGGTTAGAGTTTCACAATCTCCGGGACAGTGCCCAGAAACAAAATGCTTTGATTGTAAGAAAATCCAGACTTGAGCTTTCAGTAGTATAGCAGTTGGTACAGCACTGATGAAAGCATTACACTATGAAGAAAATTCCAAGAAATCAATTAAAGGATAACTGACAAAAATAGTTGCACTACAATATACTGTTTCGCTTGGAATTTTATTTTGAATAACAACAAATGCTAGATTTTTTAAAACATTTTTGAAAACTCTAAGGGGGTCTAAGGCATTCATCTGTAAGGATTCGCCTGGGTGTGGGAAGGCGGAGATGAGGAGCAGTATAACCCACAGGGACTTTAGCGCAGGCTATTTCCAGGGCGCGGAGTCTAAGGTACCCCCTGGTGTTCGCCAGTGACCCCTGCAAGGGGATATGGACTTTGCTCCAGGGAGTACCCAGGTCGCGACCCCCAGGATAGCCGTCCACTGATGAGTTTAGGTAAGTACAAGGCAGAGCAGAGAACTAGCGAGAGTTAACTTTAATAAACATAGAATTCCCAATATGAAGTGAACTCATCAATAGCCATCTCTTGCATAGTGTGGTGTAGCCCTGCCATCAGCCCTCTAATTTGCCACTTCAATCTGGGGAAGTACAACTGTTGAATGTGACACAATTCCCCTTTGCCAAATTCGCTATTGTGACAGGTTTCGATGCCTGATAAATAGGTAAATTACCTGTGCACACACACAGTAAGTGGTGCAAAGTGCTCTGTAAGTCATAAGCTGTCTAATTAGTTTTGAATTTGCTGAAATAGATGTGAATTCACACCTTATACAATTATTCAGCCTTTAATGAACAAGCCCCTAAATTTTATGATATGCACAGGTCCTCTCCACTACAGTGGACACACCCATGCTACACTCTGAATCAAAAAACAACTTACCAGCATTTGAGGTTCTGGTTAGGGGCAGCGATGCGACTCAATGTCAGAGCCCACCAGGGATTGGGCTCTGGTGAAAGTGCAACTGCTGCAACCCCTATTGGTATGTCCCGAAATCTGTTCTATATTGATTTATAATAATGGATAAAGAGATAAAACAAAAATATTTTAGCTCATAATAACTTATTATACTTTGTAATACTACTTAGATTCATTTTTAAGAGAAAACAAAACTATTTGCAATGCAAATAGTTTGGGCATTGTATTTTTGTATTATTGATAAAATAATCATAGAGATGTGTGTCTCTCTTTTTAATTTTTAATCATATTAACCCATGTTAAAGGGACACTTTCAGGCTCCTAGTTGCAATTCAAAATGATTTATATTGGTGATACATCTATAAATTCCATTATTTAAGAATATAAATTTATAAATTATATTATTTAAATTATAAATTTCTCTTGAAAAAAATCAATTTTCCACCAGTTAATTAAACTCCTCTGGCCCTGCAGGGTCCAGTTGCTCAAATCTGATTGGACCTTCATTTTGTTTGTTCAGTTCGCTGCAGATACAATTTACATTCTAATTAGCACAGCTGATGATGAACATTAAAAGGCAAGTGTTACTGCAATTCCTTGTTAAAGATTTTTTCTGAAATGCATACATGATTTTTAAACTATTTCTCTTAAAAGCATGGATAATACAGCATAGACATGCATTTTATTTATATAAATTTAAAGGGTTTAGTGATCATTTAAAAACCTCTGGTCACATAACAATGGCTTGAGCAACTAAACATCTGTAAATGATTGCCTCTGTTGATTAACTGACTTGCATACTTGCAAACAGATTGTTGACATAGGGCAAAATCTATTAAAATCGAAAATGCCATTTTCGATTTGGAAATTTGCAATTCCGAATTTGTATTCAGAATTCTGAATTTTTATTCGAAATTCCGAATTTTTACTCTGTCTAGCAAATGTAATGAGCGGTGCTTCCATGCGTGCACCGCTCGTTACATCTGGCTGCTCGATGTGGCAGCCGCTGGGGAGACTCATCTCTCCCCAGCACTTCCTGATTTGGCTTAGCCAATCAGGAGCCGCTGATGTCATGGATGACGTCAGCGGCGGTAAATTCAAATAGCAGCGCTCAGCCAATTGAATTTACCACCACTGACGTCATCCGTGACATCAGCGGCTCCTGATTGGCTAAGTCAAACCAGGAAGCACTGGAAAGAGATGAGTCTCTCCAGCGGCTGCCGCATTGAGCAGCCCGATGTAACGAGCGGTGCACATATGGAAGCACCACTCGTTACATTTGCTAGACAAAATGGAAATTCGGAATTACGAATTTTTATTCGGAATTACGAATAAAAATTCGGAATTACGAATAAAAATTCGGATTTCCAAAATCGAAAATGCCATTTTCAAATTGTGTATATCGAAAATGGCATTTTCGATTTTAATAAATTTCGCCCATAGTGTGAATTTGGGAATACAATTGCCATAGAAAACAGTGGGTGTCTTTGCATGAAGGCAGTTGAATTTAAACTGATAGGAGTAGTAAAAATTAGTCTTTGATATGAAAGAGGTCTAAAAGTTACATTTGAGCTGTTCATTTTTTCTTGTATTATAAATAATTTTTCACATGATTACTATGTGCATATGTTAAACTTAAGTTTGAAAAATAGAAGGGAGTTTTTCCATCATTGCATCAGCAAGTTATCAGTTTGCATATTCATGGTTGCAGAATTTAGTTGATAAACTGCTGTAACATTCAATTTCTGCTGATCTGTGGTCTTTTTTTAATGTGTGTGGCTTTTTTCACTTTAGACATGACCTGTATTTTAACATATTCTCTCCTAGAGTTCACTGTTGGTGTGTTTTTTTCTGTAGTGCCTTGAAATATGTGTTCAAAAATAAATAACAGTGTGGTTGACACATTTAACATCCTGCATTCACAACTCCACTTTGGCCTGTTAAAAGTGGGATTAGCTAGATTCTGCCTTACCTATTGGCTACCATAGGAGTGACAGTAGAATCCCCCATAGTCGTACAGTAGTCATATTATGCTGCAATCTGTAATAACTCATTGAGGGACACAAACCTTGGCAAAGGAATAAACAGTATTTAGTGTTTCTGACATTTGCATACATTTTATTAAATGTTAACCGGTATATTTTCTTCATTATATAAAAGAAGAGTGTGTGGGGGACTCTTCAAATGTTTTGGGGGAGTGGGTAGTGTATTTTAGCCAGTGAAACCCCTAAGTACAGCTCGCCCTTTAACATCCAATTCATGTAACCTTTATTATGAGAAAAAGTCAAAACATAGATGAAAGTTATTTTATTTACAACACTGGTACTAATTATCTCTGGTCACCTATGAGCAGTGTCTGATACTGGAACGGCAGACTTTATCCAGTAGCAGCTTCCTTTCTTATCTCTCTCCACATGAACACAGCAGTACCACAGGAACACAGGGAATAGAGAAGCCTTAACCATGACCTCCAGACCATGATTGAGAGTAGGATGTCCACCTCACTCTCTTGGGCTACCCCTTCACTTAATTCTGTTGAGACTTTGGGCTGTTGTTCTCCCTTCGTATATGCTAGCACTCACTACTGCGTCCTATAACAGTAACTACCCCTACGCTTACCTCTAAGCTAGGCAAGTCTTCTTCAACAAGAACTCCTTCCTGTAACATCTCCCTAGGGCCGTCTACCCCAGGAATGTCTTTAGTTCTCTCAGGGCACACCTAGAGGTCTCTTACCCCCAGGTACCCTTTATTCACTGCAATCTCTCTTTAGCAGGGTGGATCCTCTCTTCCATCAGGCTGGGGGAGAGTGAACACTTTTACTAAGAGGCAAACTCTCTATAAAGCCACTTAATTAGTAGATCTAGTTCTTCTGAAACACAGGTGAGGTTTCTGGTTAACTCTCCCAGAACTGGCTACTGCTTTCTCTATATTATATGCTTCTCCAGTATACTGCACACAATGTTATACAGAATAATGTAAACATGCCACATAGTACAACCATAATTTTAAGCTACAAGATCAGATATTACGACCAATATAGCCTCACATACACTTTTTCTTTTCTTAAAAGCAAAAAAACCTTTCAATAATATAGCTTGGCAAACAACATTGATAAGGCTGGGTTCACACGAGCGTATGATGCTTCCCTATTATACTTACCTTGTTCCGGTCAGACGAACATTTTGCACGTGCACTCGTGAACGCTGGCCGTACGCTGGCTGTCGCATTTTTGCCAGTGTACAGGCTGGAACAAGGTAACTATATGGGGCAGAGAAGCACTGTGTTACACGAGCGTATGATGCGCAGCGTTTATGCACTGCGCATCATACGCTCGTGTGAACCCAGCCTAAGCAGGAAGCCCTAATCATCCAGTCTTTTAACACCATTAACTTGGCTTTTAAAGAAAGGAATCATGTCTGTGTTTCAAACCATGTTTTTATTGGCTGTCCTTAGAGGTGTTCCTAGTGAAATTGTGTCCTCATTTTCTGTGTTGCATAGATTTCAGACTGTAAAATCACTTGGGTTTATTTGTTTTGGACTATTACACCATTGTTTTCTGATTATTTACAGCACTTTGTAGCGTTAATTACCTAACTGTTTACAGGAGCAAAAACTAGAATTATTTACATTACTGTACAGCAGTATGGAAACGGGAATATTTTACAGTATTGTACAGTAGTGTGGAAGCTGCTGTTTCATAAATAAACAGTAATAGTAAGACTTAACAGAGAACTGAGGACCTGCTATAAGCCAAAGTCCCTTGATACACTTCAGTGTATCTCTCTTCAGCTGTCCTAACAACCAGTTATACATTGTTAGTATCATGGTATGGCTACTAAGACACACATGTAATGTTTAACCCAAGGTTCATGTGAGTGTGTTCATTTGAACAGTTTGATTATTTATGATTTGTCTAACTGATCAGAAGCCTGAAAAATGTGTTTAAACCCACCAGCAACCACATACTTAAGTTAGCCTGTGACCAGTTCTAATGTTAAATGGATACATCATTTACTAAAGTCTGTGGATTAAATGACTATTGAAATCTCAAGCCAATCGTAAATTGAATTAAAATTAGTTGATTGTGGCAGAAGGTTTTAAGACATTTAATTCAGAGCCAAAGGTATTGGGTGTGAAAGTGTTTGAGAGTGGGGATGGGAGGATGAGGAACCCAGTTTGTAATATACATATAATTTAATTAGACCTTCATTATTCAGCATTTTTTTTTACTTTCACTGACAGTTTGGTCTTTATTATTATTATTATGATACAGCAATAAAAATAAATTGATTTTATTTAAATTTTTGGTATACTGCTTGCAGAGTATATATTTAAAAACGTTTTAAAGAAATAATTAACAAAAACTCCATTTATTTTTTAGGGTTCTAGTCGGTGCTCCAAAAGCCGAGTCAAGGTATAGTTCTTCCATAAAATCCCCAGGGGCTGTTTTCAAATGTCGAGTCCATAGTAATCCTAACAAGAGCTGCACTGAAATGGACATGGGACGAGGTGAGTAGCCCACTCCTTTTTAGTTAATATGACAATGTGTAGATATAAACATGATGTACAGTATACATACATAACATCAGCAGCATACAGACCTTTATCATAGCCTATTTAAAACAAAGTATTAATTATAAAAAATAGTTATTTAAAAAAAATCTATCAGTTTAAATACAGTCCTAATTTTTCTAATGATTCTGCATAAAAATATGTTCAATAAAAAGACCAGAGTTCTTAAAAAATAAAACTAAAATAATTTGGGTATGCACATTGTTGGTGTGTCTTCACAAAGTTATTTATCTGTCAATAGGTACATTGTTAAAAAATGATGCAATACATTAGTTAAAACTGAATCACAAAACAGTAACAGTGATTTAAAGTAAATAAAGGGATTACAAAACATAAGATAAATCAACACAGTACTAGTCTACCCCTTCACTTACCCAGTCTTGACAATATTATTGTGATAGGCTTTGTGAAGGAGTTCTAAAATGTAATATAAAGGATAATCAGGCATAAGATAAATAAACACAGAACTAATATACTCTTTGATTACCCTGGATTGTAAACTGTAATAAGATGTGATGAGAAGGCCTTTATTATATCTTTCATTCCATACTAATGGCAGGGATTATAGTTTAAGAGTCCCATTGAAAACCTTAGACTGCACGAATAGTTCCATAAATATTAAATATTTTGTTAGATATAGTAAGGTAATACTAGCCTTCTCGTAGGAGTTACTAGATCCAGTGACTATTCTTTATTATGCAGAAATTCAGAAATTTACACAAGGGTACATTTTGAGTTCAGATCTGTTTGATACTTTAAATCAGTGATGCCCAACCTATGGCCCGCGGGCCATATCCGACCCGTGACGCAGTGCTATGGAAACCGACACAAAGCTGAGCCCCCATCATCACGTTCATTGTGCAGCCCATGAAGCGGCCCGTGAGCTCATTGTGCGGCCTGTGAAGCGGCCCAGGAATTTATATGGCCCCCAGGCCGAAAAAGGTTGGGCATCACTGCTCTAAACTGTTCCTGTGCACATTGCTAAACTGGAATATAAATGGTTTAGGAAACATATAGGTAAAGACAAGTATTCCACCATTGGTGATCTCTGAATCACATATCTTCACATCACTGAACTTCAAATAGTAGAACAAGGTTTGGGCTCAATTTCTACCTCTTTAAACCAACAAATTACACTTTCCTGCAGAAACAGTTAAATATTTGAATACCATAATTTATATATGAACAGAAGCTGCTCTAAAGGAAACACTAAACCTCCATTATAATCAAGGTTTGCATTATGACCAAGGTTCATAATATATGTATATGAAGTAAATTAAGTTAACGTTAAAAGTTGTAAGATCTTATTTACAATGCAATACAATTTATATTGATAATACAGTTACACATTCCTATTGTAATATCTTTTTACAGCAGTTAGTTCAGTAATTACTTATTAAATAGGATTTATAAACTGCATTCAATATCCTGTCGTTCTCTTGCCTTTCACTTCTTAACTTCTCAAACATCTTGTCTGCACCCGTCATACTAACTAGCTGCATGCCCACCATCTCCTGGACCTCTGCAGTCTGGTTTTCGACCTGGGCACTCTACGGAGACTGCTCTGTGTAAACTTGCAAATGATCTCCAGGGTGCTAAAGTCAAGGGCCACTTTTCTATTCTAATCCTCCTAGACCTATCTTCTGCATTTGATACTGTTGATCACTCGCTTCTTATTCAAATTCTCCATGTTCTTGGAGTCTGTAAATCAAGCTGCATCTTGGCTGACTTCCTACCTTTCTGATCTTTCCTTTTTTGTCTCCCATGCTAATGACACCTCTCCTCCTGTCCCACTCGGGCTGGGGGTGCCTCAAGGCTCGGTCCTTGGCCCCCTCCTGTTCTCCCTGTACACTCTTTGCCTGGGCGATGTCATCATATATTTGGTCTTCAGTATCACTTGTATGCAGATGACACCCAAATTTACTTATCCGCTCCTGTGCTAACACCAGAAATACAGGCTCAAATTTTGAGCTGTCTCCTGGCAATGTCCTCTTGGATGGCCCTGCAGCAGCTCAAATTAAATCTTGCTAAAAGAGAATTGATTATATTTCCACTCAAACCTGGACCTACTCCTACTTTTTCCATTCTAGTTGATGGTGCGATCATCAACCCCATAACTCTATTCATTGTCTTGGAGTGACTTTTGACTCTGCCCTTTCCTTCACTAGACATCTCTATCATTGCTAAAACCTGTTGTTTCTTCCTTCACAACATTGCCAATATCCACCCCTTCTCTCTCAGGCCACTGCTAACACCCTCTTGCATGCTCTCGTCCTTCACACCAAAGATTCACACCATAATCTAACTAAAAACAACAAAGCACTTCTGATTAAAATTGCAGCTGCAACAAAAAAAAGTATACTGGCACATTGGATACAATCAAACTCTTCTCCTCTAGAAGCAACCCATAAAAGAATCAAATTTCTCTTTAAAATGGACTGGCTTAACTCCTTAATAACCAAAGGGGATAACACAAAAAAATTCTTTGAAATTTGGAACTTCCCAGAGAAACCAAAAACGTTCTAATATCACAATTCCAATATACCTCATGGTATACATCAAAAATTTTGAGTGGAAATCCTCCTATCACAATTTGAACAATATCATCTTAAATAAAGACTGGGGAAAGGGCTGAAAAACACAAAACCAATATACTCATACCTATATAGAATTATTATACATACAAACCAAACTAACTTCTATTGGATTGATATGTTATGTTAAAATTAAACTACGTATTATCTGATTGTAATGAAAATATGTATAAGTAAACCATTTGATTACAATATACATTAACCAAAATTTATTGTTAAAAGTTAAAGTAAATATATATCAAAAGTTTTCATTTCTAAATGTTATGTACAATTATGATGTCATAATAAAAGAATTTGTTAAAAAAAATGAATCAGGATTTGTTCCTATTTTATCCATATTCTGTAAAAAGCTTTAGCAGAAGCCATCTACAAGTTGCATTCATTCTGTATACAGTAAACACCATTAATAGAGTCCTTTATGTAGTGTAGGTCTATAATTTACAGCTTGGTAGATGAAAGGTCTTTGGGGGTCATTCCGTAAACTGAGAATTTGCCTTATCAAATTCACAGATAGCGGAATCCAATTATAAAGTTGAGACCGCGACAATTCTCCCATTATAAAATCATGGGTGCAACTAAAAAAAATTGTTGCGATTTTATAATAGGAATCCGCTGTCTGTGAATTCAACAGGCAAATTCTCAGTTTACGGAATGACCCCCTCAGTGTGTGCATATTAAAAGGGGTATGCATATTAAACCCACTGTTCTGTCATAAACATACAGTTTACAAAGACATTTTCCAAGGTTCCCAAAATCTCTTTCAGAATGTTGTGCTTTTAAAAGACTGACAGACAGACAGAAAAAAAGACATTAAAGAAGAGTTAATGTACCCTAACCATAACTGATATACAGTAAGCAACATAGAGAGATGATAAGTAGTATCACCACCTAAGTTCACTGTGGCATTATATGTTTTGGACAAAGAACCCATTCTCGTGTCTAGGATCCAATAATCCTTTCTGTGTAGCAAAAGAAAATTAATACACTTAAAAATAGTAATTAATTAGTAATATGGCGGACTGACTGAAGTATATGTAGTCAATATTATGATTTTGTGCCTCAAATTACTGGTCTGTTTATACATATTCTGTTTTTGTTTTTTTTTGCTGAATAGTGAACCACCCTTCACTTCCCTAAATTCTCAGTTTTGGATGCTATCTGGGACTGTTGCTTCATGATTGTTGCATTTTAGATGTATCCAAGGAAAGATTTTATTTGAAATATTAACCATTTATTTATCCTGATATATTATTGTAACTGTTCTTTTGGTGGTCTGATGGTTTCTTTTCTTTTTTTTTTTTTTTTCATTTGTATTTGTTTTTAGTGAAACATACAAATTGTACAAAAAAGTATATATTACATCGAACAGACAGTAGCAATTGTTACATCTATGCTATTTAGCATTGCTGAATATAATATCCACTCTCAGTGGTCTTTTCACAATGTATTATTCTTTATAAAAGACATGTTCAAACATATTTATTCAGCAATAAACATTTTCTATGGATACTGTTAGTGTTATTCATGTATCAAACTGTATAATTATTATGTCTGTCAATGTAAAATTTTCAAATAAGCACATCAAAAAAGAAATATGCATAAACAAGGTGAAAGGGAGAGAAAATGGGAAAGATTATTTCAACATGCTTGAATATCTTGCAAAAAATGACGTTACCCTCTACATTTACCAAGCTAATCAGATATCAATTTATTGTATTGTTCTGACTCTGTGCCACCTTAGCCAAATCATACCAAATTTCAGCTGCTGTTTATAATCATGAATTGAAAGGCTTTCAGACTTTTCTATTTCTCTAACCTTAATCATCCATTCCCTTACTGTTGATATAGTTGTAAATTTCCAGTGCATTGAGATAATCATTTTAGCTGTATGTATGTAAGCTGGCTCTCTGGGCACTTTCTCACCAAGGACATCATCATATAATGTATTTTGTGTTTTTTTTTCACATGACCAAAATATAGAATGCTTCCTATTTCTTATTGACACCTCCAACACTTATCACTTGTTAGTGGGTAGATATTGTGTACCACAACAAGAGGCTGAAAAGCCATATGTGGCTCCAGAGTCGCGGGTTGCCTTCCCCTGATCTAGAGCTACATAGTCCTCTAGTTATACTTAGCTTGGCTTTCTCATGTGAAATATCTAATATGAAATCCTTGCTCCATTTAAACATATGTTTAAGCTGTGACTCTTTTTGTTTGGAGGATTCTATATAATAAAGACTTTGGGGGGATATATGCTAAGACAGTGGTTCTCAACCTTTTTTATTGCCGCGACCCATTTAGTACAATTCCCTGTGATTTGGTGACCCCCATTCATTAATTGTTATTGGGCGACCCCATTCAAACCCTATATTTCCGATGGT
>JAKJJM010067906.1:0-10989 GCA_021901965.1 Pipa carvalhoi | reverse complement strand
CACTCACTCACTGCCTGCCTGCCTTACACACACTCACTCACTGCCTGCCTTACACACACTCACTCACTGCCTGCCTGCCTGCCTTACACACACTCACTCCCTGCCTGCCTGCCTTACACACACTCACTCACTCACTGCCTGCCTGCCTTACACGCACTCACTCACTGCCTGCCTGCCTTACACACACTCACTCACTGCCCGCCTTACACACACTCACTCACTTCCTGCCTGCCTGCCTTACACACACTCACTCACTGCCTGCCTTACATACACACTGTATTACACGCTGGGTTACACACACACTGTATTACATATATAGAGGCATTGCTAGGTACGTGAGACCCTGGCTCAGTTCCCTGCTGTACCCAATCAGAACTTCACTGCGCTATTTAACATAAAAGCGTAGCCGAGCTTAGCAAATATGATTGTAATGTGCAGGAGGCTACAGAATAAACCATTTACAAATGACTGTGAGAGTGCTCCGACACTGAGGGAGCAGATGAAATTCTGGTTTATTATAACTAAGCTAAGTTGCTGCATAGGGGTAAATGGAGCTGGACTTGCTAAGTTGGGGGGCAGGGGAGACCATGGTTGATTAAGGTAGGGGTAAAACTACAGCAGAAGGGAGCCTGGACTATTTGGGAGAAAACTCTCCACTGCTACAATCTTACCCCTCAACCCTACTAAACACATCAAGCTCATTTTACCTTTAATACCCCCAAACTTGCAGCCTCTGCTCCCTCCATCCCAAATACCCCCTCCAATAAGCCAGCATCGGTGACCTTTACCGGCTGTTTAACCCCTTCCGCTATCTCACTACTGTTACCTCTCCCTTTAATGCCACACCACCGCATGCTCGCTCACTTTCTACATGTAATCTCCCGGCACTGCTGGGCTGGCAGCCCTGGATCCTACTCCCCACTTGACTTTAAGCAGCATTTTGATGAGTGCGTGTTACGGTCACTTCCTCTACTCTAAACACTCAGGGCACTTGTTGTAGGACCTGGGATCCATGTTCAGGTGGTCATAGCTAATAATGCCCTGTTTAGGCATTACTTTTAATATAGTTGCCATGCTGCTAAAATGATTCTTATGTTAGTGGTGTTTTCTGTATTTCCATCTATCATTGCTTTTTTGGTAAACAGCCTGTTTGGTTCTTACACATTAAAGTGAGAATTTGGTTTTCAAAGTGTGTTTGCATTACTTCTTGCCATTATGCTCCGATGGGCACAAATTATCTACTCCTTGTTAACTGATGGACACAAGGACCGTCATTTTAACTCTCTCCCTAACAGCACTGGGATGTCTTTTTAACCCCTTTCTCCATATCAACGGGGCATTGCTTTAACTCAAGGTAACAAACTGAGCTTTATATGGAAAACTATTGGAAGAGCACAGATACCCAATTGTAAGTCACACTGAGCAAGAAAACTATCATTGAGCTCTGTATAGACCTGAATTATCTTCACTCTTACCCACTATTGCAGAGATACACTTGGAAACGACAATGAGACAAATATCAAGCTAGGTTGTACACATATATAGAGCTCATAAAGTGTGAAACTCTGCAATAAATTATGTTCCATGCTCCTGAAAATGACCTGTCTGCACTGCACAATAACATAAAGACCATCATAACTATAGCAGTGCTGAGATCAGACTGGCCCTGCAGAAGGACAGATACGCCATACTTAACTGGACAATTACGCAAAGATCTACATTTCAAGATACCTCCAACCTCTTGTGTCAACCACAAATCTGGCACTTAAAGTGAAGTATTCTCGTGATATACTTGCATTGTGGAATTCACTTTTCCCATGTCTGTATTATATTTGTATTGTTGGATTGTACAGCGCTGCGTAAATTTACGGTGCTTTATAAATAAAATTATACATACGGTACATTATCTTGTCCTTAGACTGATATAATGAAGTTATGGTAAATGGTTTAACAACTTGTTGGTGTGAAAAAGACAAACCATGTAATATCTGGACCCATAAATGACTAAGATTTAAAATAATATAAAATGTGCTTGATTATGAGGCATGACTGATGGCGGTCCTATTGAATGGAGAGAATTGGTGACCCGTTATGGAATTTCCACTAATTCTGATGGTGTGCCCCATCTTCTTAAACTCATCACATTGGTCTGAAATCTTCCAGTTGTGTGATAAATCAATAAGAAAATAATGAAACTTGGATAATAATTATATCTGTCAAAATTATATATCAGCCACTGTGAAAAATTGTCCATTTTATTTTACTTAAAAAGAAATCTTTGTGGTCAACCTGTAATTTGTTAATTTTAAATTACTGATCATGCTGAGAAAAAAAACCTGAACAACAAGTCTTTGGAAAAAATAGTGAAAACTCTTGGTCACTGGTTTATCAAATGAATATACTGATGGACATTCAACAAATCATTGCTTGTGTTATGTTAAGATCCAGAAACCAATTTACCCAAAACATCAAAAAATGTACAGTAGGTATAAGATCAATATGAATGAACCACAAGTCAGTTTATTCTATTCTATTATGCATTTGTTTGGTCAAAATAATATTTCAAGTACAATTTAAAATGCTTCAAATTGTTATTAAATGGTTCCAGAATGCTCTGAATGTATGCAAGCAAATACCAGGTATCTCCTCAAAGAAGTACATCAATAACATATATAAAAGGGTAAAGGTACTTATTTATAATTATACCAAAACATAGACTTAGCTTTACCAAAATGAAACAAAGACAATGAAGCACAAAAATTAGGTGAATTTCTATGTTTTCCAATTTGTTAAGCTTATCTGAAGTCCACCATCTATCAGTCAGGTCTGGAAGCCTGGGTTTATCCAGTATTTGGAAGCAGTTTGAAGTGGCTTTGAACTTAAAAATATGCTAAGTAAACAGTAGAGGTTGTTTTTTGTATTTGATATTTGGAGCAACTTTGCTCACTCGCATATACATTTTTTTGAATATTTTTTCTAAAAAGCCTAGTAACCAATAGCAGCCAATGAACTTGTTATCATTCACTGGTATAGGTAAACTAGGTAGGTAGGTAAACCAATTTTTGATTGGTTGCTATGGGTTACTAGACCTCTGTAAACGATTGCCCCTGTTGATGAATAACCCTAATTGACCACTGATCGGGCCTCTACTGCAGTAGGAGACAGATAAAAAGTACAAAATAAAAAGTAAAAAAAAGAATACTCTGTAGAATCTATGTTCTGTGTAGGGGAAACCTATGGACACTCCAGAATATGCTATAGAAAAAAATACTTATAAAGGGGATTATCCAAATAACAATTCCATAGGCCACCAAAATGTAAATTGGACATTAATGTTTTAAATTTCAGTAGAGAATGACTTAATTAATGGAAAAACAGCAGTCCTCCACAGTTTCCTGAACATATCGTGCTTGTGTGACATACCGGGGATGAGGGGGGGAATCTTCAGGCAAGTTAAATTGATACTGTCTTCTAAATATCTTTGCAAAATATCACCACATGGGGTGCCATGGCTAAATTGCACTGGGGTAATAAGAAATGCTTAGCTCAGTATAGTGAGCACTGGATGTTCTTGTTAACTGAGAAATGTCCAGTTCATTTCCAAAGTTGGCTACAGATACCAGTTTGACTAATGCTTGAATAGTTCAAATTATTTAATCATTTGTTTTCCAATGTATTTGAGTTGTCAACAACAGAATAAACACTCCGATAGAGGTCAACTACCAAGAAAACGCAATACTCTCCCTCATCTTCACATTCCCAGAATTATCTTCAGCAGGCCATAAAATCCCCACAGGTTACCACAGCAAATCAGACTATGTACACCCTATTACAGTTATAGTGATTCAGAAAATAATGCAGGCACTCATTGCACAAACAGTATCAGTGCAAAAGGCAATTTTAAACAAACTAAATAATTCACATATTTAGCACATTGCTAAAATCCCTCACAATGGATGGAAAGGAGAATTGTAGCACTTTTACAGAATTCTTCCATGGGGGCTTACACTCATTTACTGTGGTAAGGGTGGCCACAGGGGCTTACACTCATTTACTGTGGAAAGGGTGGCCACAGGGGCTTACACGCATTTACTGTGGTAAGGGTGGCCACAGAGGCTTACACGCATTTACTGTGGTAAGGGTGGTTACAGGAGCTTACACTCATTTACTGTGGTAAGGGTGGCCACAGGGGCTTACACTTATTTACTGTGGTAAGGGTGGCCACAGGGGCTTACACTCATTTACTGTGATAAGGGTGGCCACAGGAGCTTACACTTATCAGACATTAATAACTCATTTAAGTTGTGGTTTGCAGCTGTAGCATCTGTAGAGGCCTTACAAGACAGGCTTCAGGTCAGTTAGTTGCAACAGTTTGGTGTTGAGCCACCTGCCACAGGTTCTGTAGCAATTGCTTTTTAGGCCAGTCCCTGGACTGGGCCAAGCTTCTGAGTATTGGGAGCTCTGGGCAATTGTCTATCTTTCACCACTGCTAAGACCAGGCCTGAGGGCAGGGACATTAATAAGAGGTAGTTCTCCTGTTCAGTGCCTTGGGTCTCACTGACAGTTTCACTTTGCTTTTGTTTCTACTTCTGGGGCTTAAAGCATTTATAATTCTTAGCCAGTGTGCAAAATTCTGAGGGACTAGCAAAGGGTACCACCAGGGTGGACTGATCAATCAGCCTGTAATGCTGTGCGGATAAACAGCCTTGCTGTTAAATTAATCCACAGTCCTTGCTGAGGATTTGTGGTTTAAACCTAGCCTTGTTTATTTCTTTTCATTATCTTTTCTCTTTGAAATAATCATGTTGAAGCCCCAGTTATCCAAGCATTGCTTACCTAATGCTATTGTGGATATGAAAACAAAACATTTCCTATAAAAAATAAAGAATGGATACAAGGAATACCTTTTCTGCTCTGTGTGCATTTCTAAGAGCACGACAGAAGAAGAGATCCTATTATTATGTGGGTTTGTAAAAGGAAAAACAGAGATGTGGAATCATTGCGAGGGATCCAAATTAGAGCAGCGATGTCATTAAGCTCTTGGTTGCCAAAGAGACCTGCAAAATGCTTCAAGGGTCTCCGCATTAGCTAAGGGTAAACTACTACACTTACAAAGCCAGGCTAGAGTAGAAAAGGGAGGGGGAGGGAAAGAGAATGCTTATATCACTATATTCTCCTTTATATAAGGACACCTATGTATGATACATGCTTTAGAGTTAAGGTGAAATACTTTTTGCCCTACATCAGGTAAAATACATACATTACAACATAGTTGTTTGGGTCAGATAAAGGGAAACTCAACCCTTTCACATCATTACCACTCACTGTATAGCAGAACCAAAGGAAGTTGAAAAAAAAAAATCCTTGATTCAAAAGTCAAAAATTGCACTAATATTTTGATAATTCTTCTTAAAGATCCTTAATCAGCCAGCGAACGATGAATCCTACCTTGCCATTTAACACGCTCCCTATACGTGGGATGGTGTGTTTCTAATTCAGTGATGGCTAACCTATGACATGCGTGTCAGAGGTGACACGCCAAGACGTTTTTGTTGACACCCATCACGGCGCCATTCGTGTCGCGCTCTCAGGGGGTCCCATAGCAAATCCGCATCATAACAATATTTCCCATTGTAAAATTGTGACCCCAACGATATAATAATATTCTCATCATTAAGACAATATTTCCATAGTAAATTTGTGATTGCAACAATATTCCTGTCATAAAGTTGCGGCTGTGACAGTAGCAATCTATTGCGACGAATTAGCTGAAGAATTTTGACACACACCAAGCTCAAAAGGCTGGCCATCACTGGTCTAATTTATGCTGTGCTCTGCAGTTATTTCCCTTTTATGCTTGAACATGTAATTATTAGATATAGTATAACTAATATATTTATATATTTACCCTTTATTCTTTGAATTAACATTTTTTTACTGAACTGACTCTTTAATAATAATACAGTGTAGCACGCAGGGACAATTGCAGTAGTAAGTGTAGAAATGAAGTACTGCATAATAATAAGTAGAATAAATAAAGTAATAATTGTGTTCATGATTTAAATTAACTGCTTTGGGCTAATATGATTACCTGAATAATGAGATACACTTGCTATGTGATTATCGCTGAATATTATATTGCCATATATTGTTTAAACTTAAAGGAACATTGTGGTAGCTTTTCTTAGCAAAATGGATAAAATCAAAAACACTGGTATTACCCAGATTGTAAAGGGGAACATGTGAAAATTAAAATCCCATTGTGTTAGAAGTTTAGAGAAGGATTTTCAATAATAATTCTTATTCATTTTTTTCCTATAGTTGTTGTCACGTTTAATATTATCTTACTAAGATTCTTCAGACAAAATCATTTATCCTTCAGGAAGCAAATCATTCTTGCTGACAGAAAATATGAGTCTCAAATTTGAATACAACCAAATTCACCAAACCTGTAATATTTTCTGTCACAAGGTTAAAATGGTTTCATTAGATAAAAAAAAAAAAAAATTAGATTTAAGAAACACAGCAAGAAAACTGAAAAAATATATATATATTTGTGTAGGAATGAACAGATTCCCTTTAAAGAATAATCTGGAAGGATGGCGGTGTGAAGTAAGTTTTTTGAAGTTGTTGAATATCTTCTGTACCCATGTATCCTTCAAAGCAAAGGTTGTCTAATTTGTTTGGGAACAAGAGGTCATAATCAAAAACCTAGATGGCTGCTATCTCCAGAGAAATGTTTGCTTCCTCTAGAGAAACCGTAGGGAAAGCACACAGGAAACGCCCTACATGTGTAGAAAGGAAATAATACGATGGTTTGCTAAATCCTAAACAGAATGGAAGGCTGATGCGCTGATTTACTTGATGTTATCAGTTGGAATGTTAATGCTCCAGCTCTTCCCCTGGGTTTCCTTCCATTGGTGACTTTTTTCACTTTGCCAAAATGATTAATCCCAAGATATACACGTTTCTATGCGTACAGTGCAGAGCACCCAGAAACATTTCCATCTGAAATATTTTGATGTGAGCTTTGGAAAGCTCAGTTAGCAGAGCAAGATTAGATTTTGGGTTCCCGGTTTGTAAAAATTGGCAACTTGTTAAAATCAGTTAAGTTTTATGTCCCAAGATCCAAGGCCAACTTTCAGAAGCCCACCCCATGGTTCAAACCTGCTTCTCTGTTGCTTATTTTGCTCAGCCTTTCCCTCACTGTAGTTGAAACTGCAGTGGTTGCAGCAGGTTTTGAGCCATGGCTGGGTTGAGGGGGATCTGTGGGTAATCACCAAGCAATCCCCTAGAAATTACCCAGCTTAAAATTATTTCTGTTTCATCTTCAATTTCCACAGCTCCTGTTGGTCGCAGGAGGAACTTGTGCAGCCAAATAATCCACATTGTTTTCAAGTTAAAACTGACTGGTGTAGGCTTACCTTCCCACGTGTTTCCACCAGTCGTGTCTCTCCTGATTGTAATCTCTTGAATTGCAGCACTGACCAAATTGGTGTAGGCAAACCACTAATAGCTCCCACCAATGGAGCACATATTTGACGGTTTGCTATTGTTGCTGCCTGCTTCTTTTATTTAAATATATTCCACTTTATTATAATCTAAAATATATCCACACACCTATTGTCTCTAGATTATTGTGTTGCTTTGTAGATGAAAATATTCACAGCCCCATGTGTTTTACAGTATCACTTGCTTTCAGACCTTGTAGGATATATAGCTGGAGGCAAACATGTAGCATGATGCTGGCTGCTGATAATTAGAACCACAACGAATCACTAATGTGCATATTCTTTCTTGTGGAACATTACACAATCCTGATTGGCTAGTTCATGACCGAGGAGCCAAATGTTGCTTTCTTGTTTGCCCATCATAAAGGAGTATGAAACACATCTTTTTGCAGATTATTAGCGCCAGTAACAGTCATAAAAGTTATCTGTTGGGAAGTATTCAACAAAATTTGCTAGAATGAGTTAATACTTAAAACAAGGACATTAAGCAAAGTTACTTAGACATGCTGCTTGTTGTTTTTCACAATTAGCAACAAGCTGTGTGCATTGTGTGTTGATAATGAATAACAGAGTTTACTGGGTATATTGATTAACTTATTTTTCAGCCCAAGAATGAAGGTGATTTTATGGATGTGTCCACAGGATGGTTTGATCTTTGTACGAGTCTTGACTATAACAATTACATAAGCAGGGAGTCTTCATGACATACTGTAAAATGTTAGAGCGCAGAAATTACCTGCCACAAAATGAAACTCTGCTAAAGGTCTGTAGCGTATTTCCAAAAAATGTTGTATGTTGTTAGCTCTACAGTTAATAAACTAGCTCACATATTATCTTTCTTATTTTTGACCTTATCTATTTTCCAAAATATACTTTGTACGATGAACTGGTGCATAAAATATTATTTGTTGGATTCTTCTTTACAAAATGATATAGATCTTTGGTTGGACATTCGGCAGTAACTGTATTTTTTTCTTGAATTAAAATTGAAAATTCTATGCTGTGCATTCATAATAGATAAGGTGAGCAACATATATATATGTGACACTACTTGTTAACTCCAACCAACTCCTAGCAATATTTACCACTGCTCCAACATTTTCTGTCCAGTCTGTCCTCAATTCATTCAGTTTGGCTGTCTGACCTGATGAAGGGAGTATAGAACTCTCGAAATCTTGTCTATTTAAATTGACCGTTAGTCTAATAAAAAAAGGTATCACCAAGTATCGCAATACTCATCTTTTTATTTATATATATATATATATATATTTATAAATGCCCAATATATTCCATATGGCAGCACAAATAACAATTCATTATATTGTATTATTCATAAAAATGACATATAGAAACTCTTCACAATTTTACCAGTAATTATTGTCTGACTACCTAAACAGTTAATTATTTTTCAGTCGGATTGTCTGATTACTGGAAGATCTAAGGGTGGATAGTTAATCAATATTTTTGTGTTAAGCTGCATTTTAAGCACTTTGCGGAGATACAGTTTTCACAATTTCCAACCTTTTTCTGGTTACCTTAGTGTGATACAAATGATACACACCCCCTGTTGCGTTACTTTCTTTTATATTTCCTGACTTTTAGTTTATGTTCCTTTTCTGTACAATAAACACAGGTGTGAAATGACATTTTCTCTGGGGGAGAACGTCATGCTATCACAATGCAGAAGGATCAACATTTTTTAAAAACTTTTGTCTCTTTTATACTATGATGTCACAGAGTATTTATTAGGTAATAGAAGCATATTGGAAAAGCTAGATATTTGGCAGGAGACACTCAACCAACTACTACCTGGAGCTAATTCCAAGACTAACACCTAGGCCAAAGGCAGTACTAATTATCAATTTTCAAATAGATGCGGTAATAGCGTTAAATTAATGATTTTTTTTTTAAATAAATTATTTAATGTTTATTCGTAAAGTTTTGTGATGTCTGTGATTTGTGTTTCTTTAGCTCAACATTTTCCTGTCATGGAAGTAAGCCAATCCTTTTGTCAGACAAAAAAGCATAGAATGAGTAACTCATTAAAGTAACAGTTTAGCCACTAATTATTCATGGCGTTATTAATATTTTTAATTTCATCACATTTAATATTTTCTCAAACTCACCACAAGATCCATTTGAATGGATGAAGGAAAAAAATATAGAAATCAAGAAAACATCAAATCTCACAAAAAAGTAAAAGAACAAAAATCATTATTAATTCTAAATGTCCCCATAGACTTGTACAGTGTCAGGTATACAAAGGATTACATATAACATAATTCTCAAACTATTACTATAAAACAAGCTCGTCTTCTACCGCTGGCAAATGGAATCTTTCTAATCCTTTAATTGAATATTTCCATGGAATAAATGGCAGATTAGAGTGGATGGGGGCATACTTATTAAGACCATTTCACAACATGTCCTTTTTTTTCATAAAATGTCTATTTTATTTAATTGATGTTCTTTTTTTGTTTTTTATTGGTTGCAGTTTAGTATATATTCCCCAATAGATTTAGTGAAAAAGTTATGTTAAGAAAAGTAATTAGCCCTAGAGCATGAGGAAATACATGTCTCTATACAAGCAGAAAAAGTGACCAAACGTTTTTAAACAATAAATTCCACATTGTTTTTCACAGGCAAAGTTAAAATGTAGGTTGAGGCTAATCTCTATGAGTAAATGCTTTCAACTGACATATCCTTAACACAAATAAAGGGAAGTGTTTTTCTTGCACATGAAGTTTACATTCTGTTACTGGACAATCACTTCCCTTTGATGCTTATTAACCCATTAATCATGTGGGCTCCAAATGGAAATACTTCTATCATTTTTCAGTTTGTTATATATCTAGTTATGTACCACACCCGACATGATTTCCTTTACTCGGCTTGCCAAAACCCAAACTCTCATAATATTGTAACATGGCATAGAAAGTAAGCTTGAACAAATACGTAAGCTAATTAACTTAAACATTTGCAAAACGTTCTCAACGTTTATCCAAACAATCAGCAGTAGAAAATGATGGCAAACTGACAGATATTTCGGAAATGCAATCAACAATTGTTTAATCTCTCTTTTACATCTCTTTCAGTGGAGAATTCCATTAAATTTCTACCCTTATAGTCAAAAAATCTCATCCTATGCTGGTAGTGAAACATATCCATTCTTAATTGGTTTTCTTGCATTAAATGTATGAAAGAATCATTGTAAAATTCATTGATTTCACTGTGGAAATCTAATAAGTATGAGACTTGGTAATCTCCCATAGATTCACATATTTTGCTGATATAGGCAATTTTTCCATTTTTGTTCATTGTCCAGTGACACTCTTCTTCACCCCTACTTGCAGTGAGTAAGGGAAATGAGTTGGGATTTAGGGGGTCATTCCGGTAGCTCCGAATTTTCAGTCCCGAATTCACTTATAGCGAACTCCCATTATAAAGTCGCGACCGCGACAATTCTTCCATTATAAAA
>JAKJJM010067809.1:0-11814 GCA_021901965.1 Pipa carvalhoi | reverse complement strand
GTGTGGCGCAGCTGCATGGTGTGTTCCACTTCCCAGACCACTGCAGGCTTGATGATGCAGAATGGTACAGGTTAGTATAGGAGATGCCACACCCTATGGATTTACTGCTCCGATTCCCAAACCTCAGTGCCAACACCTTGGGTGTTTTACTAAACCTGTGGCTGTGATGGCTTCTGAGCAGAGCATTGTAAGGGACTGGCAGACATGCTGGAGAAGCATGAAAATCACATACAGCTTGTAATGCGACTGCTTGCAGTTATGCACTGCAGCTCTGCATGCAGCTAGATATGACTACAGCCGCATCGGAATGAATGAATGCTTGTTTCATCAGCTAAACTGCACAGTGTACCTGGACCTCAGCAGCTTCCTACGAATTCACAGTATGGTGTGTGGAGCAGTGCACTATGGGTCTTCCAATAAAACTTTACAGCTTTCAGACAATATGTGTTGTATTAGCTGCAGTAGAGCACTCTAATTATTCTATTTACTGCTCAGTTATGCCCTCTGCACGCAAACCTTTGCCCTACACTAAGGGATAGCCTTTGATATTAAATGATAAATTTGCAGGTATTGCTATGCTTGTTTTTCCTCTTTACTGCCATGACTTAAGTCCACAATGAGCTTGACTTGCATTTTAATGCCGCCCCCTCCACTTGCCTGTTACTGCATCCTACTCCTTCGATCTGGGGCCTACATCTGACAAGAATGTTGGTGGGTTATTTTGTAGCACCTCCGCACAAGGATGGAACAGGCCATCTGGCTGTGAGATGTTGCCGATTCCTTGGCAGCTGTTCAGTACTTTCTGTACAGATCTCTTCTAAAGAAAATTGTAACTGTGGTGCTTTGTGGGACTCGTCAGGCAGTCCAGTCTGTGCCACTCACATGAACCAGTTCATTATTGATCTGGACAAATACGTAAAGCTGGATTTATTTATATATGTGGCTCTTGTGCTGATGTGCTGCCAAGCCGTATATTAAGATCTGGTGTATTCGTCACAGTCTACTGCAGATATAAGCAGTAGAAGTAATGATGTATTGCTATTATTATATGGAAGTGTGCAGTCCAAACATGCACTGTATTTTTCAGACCATAAGACGCCCCCAAAATTTTGTATGCAAAATAGAAGAAAAATATTAGTGTAAATGTCCTTGTTTAAAGTGCATCTCATGGTCCGAAAAATATAGAATTAGGTGCAGTGTAGTTTCATCGCAACGCTCTCTCTGTAATATATTAAACCGAATGAGCAGAAAGTTTATATCTGCAGGAAAAGCATGAGCAACTGATACCAGCACACAAATATCTACAGTTTTCCCATGATGCCCGTGGTAAGCTGAAAAAACCCCCCAGATATGAACATTTTGTGCTTACTGCGCCATGAGCGGTATAGTGAGGGGGCGGAGCCAGCTGCATATCATTGTGCCAATAAAGCTGCTGGGGAAGCTCTGATTCTACTAGAAATAATCAAAATTTTAAAAAAAACGATCCCAAAATGCATTTATTTACCTGTGGAATGAATATGTCCATTGAACCTTGATTGGTGGAGCTTCCCTAATGAAATCTGCTGTTCAGCTCCGTAATTGGTAAGTAGGAGTGGGATTTCCTTTTCATCCCATACAGGCGAGTGTCACTGAGATTTAAAGGGTAAATCTAAATATTCTTTTTTATATAAATGCCAAGTTAAACGTTGCTATGTGTTATCTGTCTATTGACTAGATATCTAGTTCTCCTGTGGCCAGATGGTGGTGAATAATGGAGAAATGAATTTCTGGGGTTAGCAGCTATTAACTTTCTCTCCAGTTTGGCGGAAAGACTGAAGTGCATCTGTTTCCTTCTTTTTAAAGGACCAGTAAAACCAGGAAAAGAAAAAATCCGCTTGGATTGCCATGGCAAATATTCCTGCCTAGTACTGATAAAATGTTATGCTTAGTCTGGGTTCACACGGGCGTATAATGTGCAGAGCATCACACGCTCGTGAAACCCAGCCTCAAGACGCCACAAATCTCATTGGACTTACCTTGTTCTGGCCCTACGCTAGCAAAAATGTGACGGCCAGCGTGTACAGCCAGCGTTTGCACGCGCTTGCGTGATGTGCTTGTCTGGCCGGAACAAGGTAAGTTCCATAGGGCAGAGCGGCGCTGTATTTTTTTTATTTTCACACGAGCGTATGATGCGCTGCGCATCATACGTTCGTGTGAACCAAGCCTAAAGCCTTAAAATTCTTCATTTGTATTGTTTTGATGTTTTTTCCCCTTGTGGTTGCAGCCATCTTTTATTTATAAACGAAGGCCCACCCAGTCCTGTTGGAGCTTTAGATCATGAATATTCATGAAGTGCCCCAGAAAGGCCAATTTGGCTGCAACCAGCAGAGAGACGCACAAAACCATAAAAATCAGGAATTCAACTTCAAAGATAACAATGATTAACTGTCATACCAATACAAATATCAGTTTCTTTCTCTGGTGTTACCGGTCCTTTAACTATTGCCACATAACATTTATATCCTTTGTCTTGGCCTTATTTGTGCAGTCAGTTGTTTTATCAAGTACTGATGGGACGTCGGGCCCCTTTATCTTCTCCCCTGGAGATTGCCATGCAGAGTAGTACTGCCCACTAGCACCTCTCTAAACAGCGGCAACCCCTGACTCTCTGATGTGCCCTGCTGAATCATTCAGACACCAAGTAACTGAGATTACTGATTACAATTAGTTGTGTTCCTTACAAATAAGGAATAAAAGGCCCCTTCTTTTGGTAAAACATACTGTGTCTTGCAGGAGCTTAAGTCAACCCAAGGTTCTGTTTCCAAGATAGTCTTGTTGTTACCTACCTCTTGGGGAAGGTCTGCTACATTGTGCATTTTCCCTGTTTGCCAGTTTGATGCAATTCTAGAAATATTAACCCCAGGCCTGATACTTGTCCAGTGTAGGATATCATGGGCCATAAAGCTGTTGATGGATTCTTCCAATTAGCCCAGTTCTGTCTCGCTATATTCCTATTCTCTACAAAAGTTACCAATCTATTCTGCCACTGGGTGATGGGGGATAATTCTGTGCTAAGAAGAGTCCTGCGATATCCCATTCCCTTCACCCAGGACACAACTGTCTTATGAGATCTGAATAGCCGCAGTGAAAAGTATTGGCACCAAATATCCTATGAAGAGCCTATTTACATGTTTCTGTCAGCGTACAGATGTGGTATCACATATTTGAGGGGTTGTAGGATTATCCATTGAAAGCTGATAAATTTCTGGGCGATGCAGCATTATTGCTGTTAAGTTGTTGGTGTGGGTAGATTTTACTTGCAGAATCTATATTTATAGTTTAGTTGCATCTTTTTAATAGATAGCAGACCAACAGCATCCACAGTAGTATACAGCTGATATAATAATATTTACTACATTGCATGCATACTTTTGCTTTCATCAATTCCCGGTTAATCTAGCAGTAACACATCTACAGCAACAATTATCTCTAACAGATGAAATATTGCTTTTATAAAGGACCTGTAGGCACCTTCCAGTTGCTTAGTCTGATAGCCCACATTAACCATGCATCTCCACTACATTGCTGGAAGTCTGTTTTTTTTAACCCCACCCCTACTATGAGAACATTACACGGCGCTATGAAACGTCTAATCTGGTCCATCTGCTGGAAGACCTGATTATACAATATTAGGGCTTTGTTAAAACTTGTTTTATCACATCAGATTAAACAAAATGAGCTCAGGAGAATTAATCTTAAAAGAAAACTCTGAGATCCAGAAAGTTCCTTTGATTGGAATTTTGACTTTTGCTTGCCTTTCCCTGTCATAGTGATCAGGACCGAGGAGGTCTGACCCCTTCTCCAGACATTATTGTACTTTCTGACAACGAAGCATCCAGCCCTCGTTCCAACTCGCGCTTGGAAGACAGGATCAAGATGGCTAACTTAGAAATGTTTAAGGTAAGAATTAATGGCATGTGCTTTTTTTATTGTGGGACAATTTCTGAGAATTTAACTTATGTTAAGGAGGGGAATCGGCCTTCCCTGATACTATTTTCGCTAAAGCTTGTTTGACTAATGGGAATTCTGCTGTTTCATGGAGCTTGCTGCCTTAATGGACAGGACTCTTTTGCTTACTTTGTAGTAGTCCTCGGAATGTTCAGACTAGTCGCAGTGGCTACTTGCATCACTGCTTGTCCTGTTTAGTTGGGACTGATACAGATGATTCCATGTATATGTTTCTCTCTTTAGGGTAAGAATCTAGAGGAGCGACAACAACTCATCAAACAGCTGAGGGATGAGCTTCGCCTGGAGGAGGCCAGGTTGGTTCTGCTGAAAAAACTCAGGCAGAGCCAACTCCAGAAAGAGAATGTTCTGCAGAAGGTATGTGAGAGGCTGGGGTGATGTCGGTGGGGGATTTAACTGGCTGCTCTATTTTTTAAATTAGTGGTCCTGAGTTGGGATAGGAGATGGAGTGAATTGTTTGTTGGTAGTACAATACTGTTTATTTGTATTACTTGTGGGAGTAGAACCTGTTTCTTGGTTGGTATAGAAAGGTCTTTTCTAGGTTTAAAATAATGTATAAAGAATCACAGGATTATTTTCCAGTATTCTTTGTTATATACTCTTTCTGCATAGACAGGCAGCAGCGTTATACAGTAACGGGATCTATACGCACAGGATAGACACGCAGCAGCGTTATACAGTAATGGGATCTATACGCACAGGATAGACACGCAGCGGCGTTATACAGTAACGGGATCTATACATACAGGATAGACAGGCAGCAGCGTTATACAGTAATGGGATCTATACGCACAGGATAGACAGGCAGCGTTATACAGTAATGAGATCTATACTCAGGATAGACAGGCAGCAGCGTTATACAGTATTGGGATCTATACTCGGGATAGACAGGCAGCAGCGTTATACAGTAATGGGATCTATACTCAGGATACACAGGCAGCAGCGTTATACAGTAATGGGATCTATACTCAGGATACACAGGCAGCAGCGTTATACAGTAACGGGATCTATACGTACAGGATAAACACGCAGCAGCGTTATACAGTAACGGGATCTATACGTACAGGATAGACACGCAGCAGCGTTATACAGTAATGGGATCTATACTCAGGATACACAGGCAGCAGCGTTATACAGTAATGGGATCTATACGTACAGGATAGACAGGCAGCGTTATACAGTAACGGGATCTATACTCAGGATAGACAGGCAGCAGCATTATACAGTAATGGGATCTATACTCAGGATACACAGGCAGCAGCGTTATACAGTAATGGGATCTATACTCGGGATAGACAGGCAGTGTTATACAGTAATGGGATCTATACTCGGGATAGACAGGCAGTGTCGGATACATCTCCATACATCCAGGTAACACTTATCTTGGATTTTTTTCTGTGCAAAACATTGACTCTAATACACACACTGTACAATCCCCTTCTCCCATATGTGTTTGATGGCACAAGACTGCCCCCTACTGTATGCTTTTAGGTACATCTTTCACTTTCTTTTCCAGACTCCAGTGGTGCAGAATGCTGCCACTATTGTCCAGCCGTCCCCAGTACATGTGGGCCAACCAGGCCTATCCAAACTACCAACTCGGCCAGGGCTCCCAGGTCTGGAAGCTCAGAATATGAGGACTGTGCAGGTGAGTAGGAAGGGATTAGAGGGTCACTGGGATCTGGAAGTGCACAAACTATCATAACTTTAACATGTACCAGACCTGTAATCTCCTGCCGTTAACATGCACAAGACCTGTAATCTCCTGCTTTTAACATGTACCAGACCTGTAACCTCCTGCCGTTAACATGTACCAGACCTGTAATCTCCTGCCGTTTAACATGTACCAGACCTGTAATCTCCTGCCGTTAACATGTACCAGACCTGTAATCTCCTGCCGTTAACATGTACCAGACCTGTAATCTCCTGCCGTTAACATGTACCAGAACTGTAATCTCCTGCCGTTTAACATGTACAAGACCTGTAATCTCCTGCCGTTTAACATGTACAAGACCTGTAATCTCCTGCCGTTAACATGTACCAGAACTGTAATCTCCTGCCGTTTAACATGGACAAGACCTGTAATCTCCTGCCGTTAACATGCACCAGACCTGTAATCTCCTGCCGTTAACATGTACCAGACCTGTAATCTCCTGCCATTATGATGTACTTTATATCATATCTTTCAGAATCATGGCGTCATTAGAACTTCAGCCAGTTCCCAGATGCCTCACATGTTAATGTCCCAGAGGGTAATTGCCCCCAACCCTACGCAGCTGCCAGGGCAATGTGTCCCACCCAAAGCAAACCTGATCCGCAACAATACACCGGGCATGAATCAAGCCATCAGTTACCCACAGGTAACCTGTATGCTGCCTACTGTTTGGGTATTGTGCCTCTCTGATCAGCTTTTCAGAACCAATCACTTTTCTCATCCTTTTCACAGACCAGCTCGTCAGTTTCCTGCCAGCGCAGCGCCAATTCCAGCATATTCTTAAACCTGGGCTCACACATGCCTACCGGACCTGTCAATCGAGTATCATCCCCACTTCCCAGTCCAAGTGCTATGCAGGACCCAGTCAGCTCTCAGGCAGCTGCCAAACTAGCACTCCGGAAGCAGCTGGAAAAGACCCTGCTGGAAATCCCTCCACCGAAGCCGCCTGCCCCACTGCTCCACTTCCTTCCCAGTGCAGCGAATAGCGAATTCATTTACATGGTTGGACTGGAGGAGGTGGTACAGAGTGTCATAGACAGTCAAGGTAAGCATGCGCTTTCAGAATCGGGAGGTAATGTTATGTAGACTGTAGGCATTGCAGTATATAACGCTGTATATAATCTATACTCCTCCTCTCCCTCAACTCTGCAGGGAAAGGCTGCTCTTCTCTTCTGCACATGGACCCATTTACTTGTGCCCAATGCCGCACAGACTTCACCCCGCACTGGAAACAGGAGAAGAGTGGAAAGATCTTGTGCGAGCAGTGTATGACGTCTAATCAGAAAAAAGCACTAAAGGCAGAGCACACTAACCGGCTAAAGAACGCCTTTGTAAAAGCTCTGCAACAGGAGCAGGTACGGACGTTCCCATGCCCACTGGGGAACTGGTGCCCAGAACTGTCTTTTGTTGTGAGGGTGCATCTTATGTGTGTTGCAAGGGATGTAGGGAGAGTGGATTTGGAAAGTGTATTATGGGAAGTTTATTCCCTGTATTTTGGCAAGCCTAAGACGTGTTTGCTCAGGTTGCAGTGGAAGTAGAAATAGTGAGCAAGGTGGTAGGGTGGGTTGGAATGGCTGGTGAGGCATACAGTGCATATAGGTCATATGGTGTAAAACGTTGCGTCATTGTGCCAGTCGGCACAATCTGCTCTGGGAATTCACTGGGACTTTCCAGATTCTGGTGCCATCAGAGTTGAATAAATAAAGCTTGCCCCTTTATTAGGCTTGAATGGACTGCCAGTGTCCGTGCGGCTCAGCCGTTGTTTACTCCTGTTCAGTTGGTGTAGGTTGGAGAATGGGGAGGCCGCGCAGAGTTTGTAATCATTATTTTATCTGTTTATATTGCAGGAGATTGAACAAAGACTTCAGCACCAGACATCCTTATCCCCAGGTACCCCTCCTGCTATATCCAGCAAGCCAGACAGCATGCTACGGCACCACGCTCTGCGGCAGGTACGAGGCAGGAGTTTGCACTAACGGCACAAATCCCTGATGTTCCAGGGCAAGTCTCACACCCCCTGTTTCTGTTTCAGGCTCAGCAACCACAGAACACCCTTCAGCGAGGCATTCCCAATGCCAGGTCCATGCTCTCCAATTTTGCCCAGGCCCCGCAGCTATCTGTTGCACCTGGCTTATTGAGTATGCCAGGTAAGGGAATGGACAAAGAGTGCTTACTTTTCTCACCTCTTTACAGACTCTCCCTACCAGGAAGGACCTTCCCACTAAATTTCCTTTCTCTTTCTCCCCAGGTGTGAACATTGCATATCTGAATGCTGGAATGGGGGGTCACAAAGCCACCAGCCTTGCAGATCGTCAGAGAGAATACCTTCTGGACATGATACCGCCACGCTCCATACCCCAGTCCATCAGCGGACAGAAATAACAACTCTATGCACTGACCCCTGCCCCTACAGCCAACTCACTAATGGCATAGCTTGGCAAGTGGACATTACCAGCGCCGGACACAGATTATAACAGCCTCTCCCCTGAGCAGCGTGTAAAGGATTATGTGTTTGTGCTTTTTTACCCCCCTTGTCCTCGGACTGGCTTTGTTCATTACATTTATTTTTATCTGATTCTGTTCCTGCTGGTGCCACAAGCTTAAAATGATGTCATTCTAATTCTGCTTGCCTTCTAATGGATTTTGCCCTGAGGCAGGACTGGCAGTGCATTGTGTGGGAGTCCTTTTCTAAAATACTGTTGACTAAGCTTCTCCTGCTGTTGGGTGGCTGCCTCCAGCTACTGTATGTGGTGGGCAGGGGTGGCCATTTCATATATAATGTTTAAGACACATTTAATCCTTTCACTACTGTGGAAAATGCTTTGCAGTGTCCCCGTGGCGTTGGAAAGGTGGTCAGCAGATAGATGCAGAGTGACCTTTTGCTTTCATGGCACTGAGGCCTGGTTATGGAGTATAAAAGTAGCTTACCCGGGATACAGACTGGTGGGCCTGCAGCGCAGGGCATCACTTTCCGTTAAACCTAGACTGGATATTCAGTATTGCTCTATAAACTCCCCTGTATGTGCTGCTGTCGGCTTCAGCTCCCACTCACTGCACACCCGCCCCAGCTGCCTCTCACTACGTCTGCTTTAATATTGAAAACCCAAGCACCATCTGATCTGTTTGCACTAAGAGGATATGTAACCTCCGAATACTGGGACTGACAACCGAAAGCAAAGCCAATGGAAAACATGTCTGTTCCATGTGGATACTCTACATATATATCCTGACTTGTCAGCAATGTGTTTTTTACCCTGAATGAAGATGCAATTCACAAACTGTCCACTTGAAGAAAAAAAAAAAAAAGAGAAGAGATCGGATCTGAAGTTATAGAGGTTTGGGCTTGAAGGAAAAAAGGTGGGCAGCAGAGTCATGGGTGTTGTAGTGTTTTGAGGGCTTTTACCAGTAGCCGCTCTGTTCAGCAGGACACACCGTCAGAGGTCAGCTGGGGTTGTTTGAGAGAGCCCACCTCCCTTGCCTTGAGAGTGACATCATTTTCTCATGTTTGCTGTGCCTCGGGGAAACGCACAGGTTAAATATTCCCCAGTTATATTTCATGATGGACGACAGAAGTCCAAAAAGCACTTAATAACACTTTCTTCTCCATGAAGCTATCAATTGCACTGTAAAATAGTCAGTGTTAATCCACACTACACAACAGCTAGCAGAGTCAGTAAGCAGACTCTCAGCTTTCCCCATGTGGAATAAAGTTACATTTTACATTTGTGCATTCCTTGCGCAACTTGCGTTTTACGATTACATATTGTGATTTCATGTTGAGGTCTTAAAAGACTTAGTGCAGCTATTGGTTCACGAAAAAATGTTGCTGAGAGGACAGAGTGCAGATAAATGTTCAAAAAAAATTGTTATGGGACTTCGAAAAGATGGAATACGGATGGATGGCTTGTTACAAACCGGAGCACGGTTACTGGTTCGAGATGGACTCGTCCTGAGCTGTTACAATAATACTTTATGCAGTTAATGGTCTAAGACTTAGTAGAGTTATGGACTCCCAATGCAATACAAGGCACAGTAATTAGTGGTCCTGTTGAATTTCTAGACTTCTGTTCATATTTTAAGGTGGAGACATCAAGAAGTGTTGCAAACAATGCAGTTACTGATTAACATTGGAATTATGTTGACCATAGCCTTAGAGTTAAATCATGCAAGAGTACAAGGTGATGTGCTTTTACGAGTCTTTATCTTTTTTTATACCATAAGTAATGGTTCATTTATGGAGTTGTGTTGAGGTGTTGCACTGAGCTCAGCAAGCAATTCAGTTTCTTTTCTTTTTGCAGGACGGTGCAGTTCATTTCCCCAATATAAAATTGTGTTAAGGAGATTAAGGAGGTTCTGCAGTTGCCAGTTCAGGATGGAATAGTGTTATGATTTTAAAAGGCTGAATGCAGCTAGTGGTCCATGGTGAGAAGACTTGGATGTTATAAGGTTTGACTACAATTAATCATTTTGGATAGAATCCCTTGGTGCTTTTACTAGGCCGAGATCCATTCGTTGCTTGATGATTGGGTTTTATGAGGCTGAATCTGTTTAACAATAGAATTGCTTTAATGGGTTCTGGGTGTGGTTCAGTTAAGCCAAGGAACGTAGCAGATATTCCAGCTCTGGGCAGCCAAATGAGTCTTGGTGTGTAGGTGTAAGTTTTTGGTTAGGGTGTAGCTTAGCTGTTTTATTTTGTCCTGGGTATAGATGCATCGGCACTCTGCGTTACATTTATACCAGGAGAAATAAAGCATGTCGAGGCTCAGAGCTTTACCCAACAAAATGATCCTCAGAATGAAGAGAAGGTCGGCTCTATTGAAATTACCAAATGGGCGATATCTGCGTTTATTGTCTATGTACGAGGGAAACGCACTAGAATTCTGATTGGCGTGAAGCGTCCCTAAATAAGGTGTTATAGTCCCAGTTTTGCTATTTCCAACTTAGCTGATCTGATGAGTTTCTGATTTGTAATTTCTCACCTGGGTAACGTTCACGGGATACTTATTTTTCAGCCGTGTACAGACGCAATCCATCTTGATCTGACCCAATTACAGTGGAATTACTCGGTCTTTCTTACAAACCTTACTAGGCTCTTGCTGTCCTGATAAAGGGTTTGAGGATACTGAAGAAATGCAACTTTAGGTTTGGGTGCATCAGAGTGAGATACAGCTTGGTTAATAATTGTGTAGCCTGTTTCTGCTTCTACCCTAATCCCGTACGCCACTATTCCTCTTGTCTATCCACCGCTCGTATGGGTTTTTAGTTGCAACAGTATTTTGAGATTATGGTGCTGCAATGATATCCAGCGTCTCTACACCTCCCCTCTTCTCCTTTTATGCAATGACTTCCTTTTCTCCACTGGAATACGCTTCGAGGGGGGAAATTTCATTTTCATTTCTTTATTAAAAAAAAAAGGTAAAACCTTCTAACTGCAGCCGGAATGTGCTGATTTCGCTTCTGTTTCCATGCAGACGACTATTTTCTTTCTGTATATAAAGCTATTTCTTGACAAGTTCAATGAAAATAAAACTACAGAAAAAAAAAGAATGAAACATTGTATATATTGTGTAAAAAAAAACAAAAAAAAAAAACCCCAAAAAAAAGATAAAAACAAAAAAAACAGGTCAGTCGAATCCACTCAAACCGGAGTTTAATAGTGGGAAACGTTGTCGCTGTGGATTGTCGTTCATTTGCATTAAAGCGAAAAGTGCAAAAGGCAGCGTCTTTCTAAGCGGAGGCAACTACTTTCACCCTACAGACTCGCATCATTTAGCGCTGAATGCGGGGGAATTTCTTTTTGTTTCTGCAAAAAAATGAATGTTCCAGTTACTAAAGCTGGAGCTAAATAAGGAATTGTGTTTAGTAAGAGCAGAAATAGGAAGGAAAACGCCTTAATGTGCCCCAATTAAACCCTCCTGCCTTCCCCGGGTGGTCTTTATCCTCTTGTCCCCAGGAAAACCCCTCCCGCCTTCCCCGGGTGGTCTTTATCCCCTTGTCCCCAGGAAAACCCCTCCTGCCTTCCCCGGGTGGTCTTTATCCTCTTGTCCCCAGGAAAACCCCTCCCGCCTTCCCCGGGTGGTCTTTATCCCCTTGTC
>JAKJJM010067790.1:0-20444 GCA_021901965.1 Pipa carvalhoi | reverse complement strand
CAGTTATATCTCACACATTTCCTGGTGCAGGAGTTTTCCACTGCTGCCCAATAAATCAATCTGCTTCACATGAAACATCTAATGGGGGGAAACACTTCTCACTATGGTATAGTACTACATATGTAAAGATGTAATCTGACTATAGTTCTCCTTTAACCTTGGGGAGTGGCTAAAGGCACCCATGTCTATAAATACTTTTCATTTTGTCTGTTATGTAACCTGACAAAGGGAGGCTGCTGCCCCCGAAACATTGTTTTTTTGTTTTTGTGATATCTACACAGTGGTGAAGTAAAGTATGGTAATATACCACTATCTCAGTGTGTGCATTTCTCTATTTTTTTAGATTTTATGCAATTGATACCACTAAGTATCCAGAGAAGTCAGCGCCACAGTACTATAGCATACTAATTGGATGTGCATTCCTTTCTTTATGCCAATTCCTGAGACTCATCTCTCCTCAACGCTTCCTGGTTTGGCTTAGCCAATCAGGAGCTGCTGATGTCGCGGATGACATCAGCGGTGGTAAATTCAAATAGCAGCACTCAGCCAATTGAATTTGCTGCCACTGACGTCATCCGTGACATCAGCGGCTCCTGATTGGCTAAGCCAAACCAGGAAGCGCTGGGGAGAGATGAGTCTCCCCAACAGCTGCCGCATTGAGCAGCCAGATGTAACGAGAGGTGCACACATGGAAGCACCGCTCATTACATTTACTAGACAGCATAAAAATACAAATAAAAATACAAATTCAGAATTTCTAATACAAATTCGGATTTTCTTAATCGAAAATGCCATTTTCGAATTATTTGTATCGAAAATGGCATTTTCGATTTTAATAAGTTTCGCCCTATAAGTAATAAGTGTGTGCTTAGGGTTTAGCTAAAGTGGTACACTGTTAAATGTTAATCCAAGTAGTGAAAAACTAATATTCTGGGTTATTGGTTGTGTTTAGTGAGAAGCATCCCTATGTAGTAGAATCTGGTATACTAGGGGTATCCGTGTTTAAAGGTAATAATATGGTTATTACTGTAATAATGTGCTTTATGATAAGTGTACCTATGCTAACCCTGTGATATGCTGTGCTTATATATAAACCTATAACCTACTATTTTCCAGGGGGATGCAATCCCCAAAATTGTTAAAGGCGATATGTATATGTAAGGTAAAGTGTCAGGTGAGCCAGGAGGTCACCTATATCCCCAAGGGGTGGGTGTAGCCCTTGTGTTTTTTTGACTATTATGAACATCCTATAATACACAATTTCTACTGAATTATATGTTCTAAGGTTTCTAAGCTGTACTTAGAGACCCTCTGATGACCAATTTTGGTATAACACCTAATTACATTTTGCTGGGTCTTTCTAGTTTTCTGCCCAGAGATAAAGCATCCAATCAGGGTTTCCTCCACAGTTGATAAAACAGGATGTAAATGGATAATTTTTTATCTTGCTACCAGGGAGTGTTGCAGGAACAGCACTTGCCTCCACCATGCTGGTAGAAAGCCTGCTTGAAGGAAATTATCTTAGTGAGTCCTACTATGTTTAGCTCAGCTTAGGGTGTGAGAGTGGGCAGTGTAGGATGTCTATCTGGGTAGTTCCAGACCCCACCAGGAGTTTAGTGGCCTAGGGGGCCTAGTGTGTTCCAGACTAAATGTTATGCACAGGTTAGGGTTCGATTTAGGATAGGCTTAGGGACCAGCCCTCTCAGAGAAGGAAGATCCTTGCAAGGTCCATCTAGGAATTGGGGCCATCCAGAACCCTCATAGCCTTTTTGGGATCCACATGGTTGCTGCTTGCACACTATGTAGACTGGTGTTAACAAAAAGTATGATTGTAACTGTAAGAAATGCATAATGTATTTGCTGTATCATTTCACTACAACTCCCTACCTCTTATGTTTTCTGTTTGTTTATATTGCAATAAATGTCTGTTTTGTTCAAGCAAGAATCATTGGTGCCCTTTATTTATTATATAGACTCTAATGCTCCACATCTAATCTGTATTTATATATTTATATTCTTTAAGCCTACTGTTCTGTCCAGCAGGATTACTATGCTATGTTAAAAGCATTTGTTAAATTAATTATGCTACTTAGGGTGGTTAGAGCACCATCTGCTGGCTGCATTTAATATTGTCCTATTTGCAAAGAGCAAGGTATTATGGGTATAGCAAAGCATTTTGGGTTGCCTGAATAGTCTGAATCAGGAAGTTCCCTCACAGCAACCACATGTTTCATGCTCCTGTATTGTTGAATTCACTATCCCCTGGATAAAGTATATCTGGTAAGAAAAATATATCTGTGTTTTTATGTTATGTTATGCAGGACTGTTACTGAGGTAGATGCAACTGTTATTTAGGGACATGGGGTGAAATTTATTAAAATCGGTAAAAATCGGCCGATTTTTATCGATATCACGATAACGATACAGATTTTCGATATCGTGGTATCGGTAAAAATCGCCCCGTGATATCGAAAAAAATCGCCTGTGATTTTTACTAATTTTTGCACAATCGAGTTGTATACCACCCGATATTGCGATATCGGTAATTCGATATTGCGATATCGGTAAAAATCGGCCAATTTTTACCGATATTTGCAAAATCGAGTTGTATACCACCCGATATTGCGATATCGGTAATTCGATATCGCAATATCGGTAATAATCGGCGATACTTATCGAAATTGAGAAATTGAAAAAAATCAATTTTAATAAATTTCGCCCATGGTGTATGTTAGCTTATGAACAGGCAGCCATTTTACCATGTGTTTTCACTGATAAAGTAAATATCCTTACTATATGAATCTGTTAATTGCTTATACCTGTGTTTGTGTCCACATGTATAGGCAGCCATCTTACTAGGTCAGTGGTCGGCAAAGTCCGGCTCGCGAGCCGCACGTGGCTCTTCAGCCGCCGCTCTGTGGCTTGCGGCGCACTGTGTAGTCCCGCCCCTAGCCCCGCCCCATGATCTCCGACGCTCCTGATTGGACGTCGGCAGGTCATGGGATCGGGTGCGTTCACTCCTCCCCCTTTAGGAAAGAGCCGCCGGGGGAGGAGGTAGCGATATGGCTCCCTCCCAAAAAAAGTTTGCCGACCACTGTACTAGGTGTTTGCTCTGTTAATTGCAAATCTCATAGTTTTGTTTCCATGCTAATTACTTATACTTGTGTCCTTTATGTTTTTATAGTTTTACCACTCACATATTAATCAGTTGACCAATAAACCAGTTAGACTACAGAAAACAGTCTGCTTATTTCATATTACTTGAATGAATTGCATGAGGATCTGTTCATAGAAAAAGCTACATAGCAGCTCATAATATGACATAAAGCAAGAGATCTAAAGATCTAAGCGATGTTCACTGGCTACAGAAGCATTGTTAATACATTCGTGGGAACACTACATTCCCTTCACTCCAAATCATGATTATTGGTCTTTTATGCCTATTACTGAGATATACACAGAGTCAGTGCTGTCACATTCAAGTGTGGGGTTGTGGGCAGAGAAGCAGAATAGACCTTACACCAATAATCACACAGATGAGGTTTTGTGAGAGACAGCTCTTAAATAGAGACACAAATTTAATCAGGGCAGCTCTGTTTAAATACAAGCAACTGAAGGTCTAGAAGCGTGTATTGTTCTCATTCAGGATAAAATGTGAATATTGAGTACCAGATATAGAAATGAGTACCATAAAAAAAAAGACCCCCTTACCCAGATGGTTATTTATAATTAATCTGAATGGTGAATTATTTGCATTACAACTTTTAATTAAAAAAAAGAATTTAAAAAAGGGATGCATTTGACAGAATATACGTATACTAAACGTAGCAGGGACAAGTTTCCATGTAAATCTTTATCAGTAGAGTACCCTGTACTGTGAAATTTTATGAAATACTTGCATATGTTTATGGAACTCCAAGGTCACTTCTGACATCAAGATATTTTCAAGACATCAAGATATTTTCTAGTGTCCGTGGATTTTTTTTGTATAATGTACAAATAACAAAAGTAAGACAGAAGGAAAGGCTGAAAAAGTCAGCAAATTTTTTAATTATTTATGTTTTATTTAATATTTACTTTTTCAGACAAAAGGATAGAAAACCCTTGCCGTATAGTAGTGCATGTTAATAAAATAAGGTTCCTCTTTCTGTAAAAAACTAATATATTTGGAGTCCATTTTTAGTGGTGTGTAAAAAAGCATTTGGTCAGCAGACTTGTAAAATTATACTTTCACATCATCTGATGTGAGGGATCTTGCTTTCCTCTGGCAGATGAAGTGGAAACCAGCAGAAGAAAATAACTGCCGTCACTCCTACCTTCCTCAAAATATCTTTTTATAAGACATTTACCTATTGTAGAATGGTAATGGTGGAAAGGTAATATCTGGGTACTAGGAATTCTGCATTTGACATCTCAGGAACTGTAACACTAGGAGACTTGGGGCTTTATTGACTAATGGCCAAATTCTCATGTATAGCTCTGAATTCACATTTGATCGCTACTTCTTTCACTTCTTGATTAAACTCTGTGATGTTGCGAATGTGTGTCTAACTAATTTGGGCAACTATGATGTTGCAATCTTACGGAGCACTTTGCATCACTTTGCGTGCGCTCGCACAGGTGCTTCAACTATTGACCAAGTGGCAGAGTCTGTTGCAGACATGAATTCAACAAGGTGTAGTGCTCCGAATTCACCTGTTTGACTTTGCCACATCTGAGTGGCAAACTGGAAGGTTGATGGCAGGGCTCCAGTGTGGCATAAGGCGACCATTCAAAAGTAACAATGGCAACTGCAAATAAATTAGTCTACTACTAAACATGAACTAGGAACAAGGTGACATAGAAGAAACAGATGTATTATTCACTTATATACAGTTAGTGGGATATAGTGAGGATGACATCATTTACATTCTACTTCTATTTGACTGACTTTGCCACACTACACATGTGACTGCATCCATAGCAGTCCGCCTGTTCAATAAATCTATCCACAGCTTCATTAATAAGGAGACGTGAATTTGTGACTATTTTACAATGTGACTCGAATTTGTAGTGAAGTGAATTCATCCTTTAGTATATAAGGCCCCTGATATTTTGTACTGGATTGAGGTACTTGACCTTGTAACATTAAGATATCAAGTGATTCTTGCACTGGTTTTAGCAAATGGACATTAAATTATATAATAATTTCTTTCTGCATTTGGCTACTGTTCCACTGGGCAATGTAACTCTGAACTTTTGATTATTTATTGGGCATATTTATATAGCACCAATCTTCTAAAGCACTATTTATTTGGGTCCATGTATATCTTAGAATCTAGTTTCCCTGTACAAACACATACAGGTAAATCTAATATGTAGGAAGAAATCCATACAAGTACAGAGAGAATGAATAAACTCCATACAGATGAGATTCAGGGTGGAATCAAACCCAGGCCCCAGTGCTGCAAGGAAGCAGTGCTATCCACTACACCATCAGACTGCCCACTTTGGACTGAACATTGGACTCCTATCCTAGTGGCAATTGTAATACTGATAAGTTTGGCATTGTGCACTGAATATTTAACTACACTTCTACTGGGTAATGCAACACTAATATACTTGGCACTTTGTACTAAACATTCAACTACTGTTGTACTGTGTTACAGTAACTCTTATATATTTGGCATTTTGCACTGAACATTTAGCTGCTGTTCTACTGGGTATTTTAACACTGATATACTTGGCACTTTGCACTGAACATTTGGCTTTGAATTATAACAGTGGTTTATTTGGCATTTTATTAACTTATTAATGTGACACAATAGCCTCACCCATTGCTTGGCACAGTTCATCATGCTGTTTGTTTTAGTACTTTGTATGGCATACTATGTATTGTAGCACTGCCATATGTAGAGGCAGGTGAGTTGGTAAGTATACAAATGTATGATTTACACCTACTGTATATACAAAGTCATTTCTAATATGATTCCTAGAGCAGGCACAAACACAGCCAATGCTGTTGTGCATCATTTTCTGCAATGTTGTCAGACTGTTTATTTTATAGTGAAGACAAAGTGAGCTATAAAAAAAATCCTCATTTCATCATGAAAGGCACATTTTGTTGGTACAGACCCTGGGTTAGAAAGCCAGCAATTCAAAGCCAAAAATATGTATGAACTCTCATTGTATAGCTAAGGCTCTTTGTAAAATATGATTATGATTCCTTCAGTGTTCCCTTTTTCTAGCTGCTGCTCTTCTGCCACTGTTTATACATTATTTGTTAATACAGAATTAAATGTTACCATGTGTGGCTGCTATTATGTGTGTGATAATAGAATGGCGCCGACAGAATACTTAAAATAAGCTTAGACAGTGTGCTGTTCCCCACTCCAGCATGAGCTTACTGTGATGGCTACTACATGCAATGCTGAATCAGCTATGTGTGCATAAGTAAAGCCACTTGGTGTAAGGTGCTTATTTAAATAAAAAATAGGCCATAGGAATTTAGGGAATTTTGTTGTAGTTTTCTGTAAAATGTCCATATCCAGGTGCCAGTTTCACACTAGTGAAGTGTACTAAAATATAGTGCTCTTCATGGTTATTTAGATATTTTGAGTGTAAGACTGAGGAGGCTCACTTTAGTGGGTGAGTTAAGCTATATAGAAGCCTTCAGTCAGTGTGGGAGGGTCGTTGCTCTCCATGAGAAGCTAAGAAGAAGAGTAGGACACTAGAGGCGGTATTTATTAAGCCCAAAAAGACTCCACCAGAGTCTTTTCGGGCTTAATAAGGGCAGTTCCGATTTCCATATTATGGAAATCGGTGTTTCTCGATTTCCATAATATGGAAATCGGGTATTTGTACCTTTCCATAGCCATTAATTAAAATCGCTAGTCGCGACTTTTCCCTAATTATAAAATCACGACTTTTTTCCTAATTGTAAAATCACGACCGCGACTTTTTATCGCGACCGTTACTTTTTCGATTTTGCACAAATCGAAAAATCGGTCGATTTTATTAAATTTCGCCCTAGGAGCGGATTTCTATGAGGATTTACTGCTTTCAAAGGTGGACCACAGGAAAGTTACCCACAGAAAAGATTAAAGTTAATCAGACGAGCTCCTGACAAGGAGGATAGTGTGGGACAGAAGCCTACATGGTAAAGGCCATGAATACTACATTCTGACATTTCTTTTAAAATGGATTTTTGGGAATCCCCGAAGGAGTCAAAACCTAGCTGTGAAGCTGTATTTATCCAATTGTTTAAAGCAATCAATAACTTTTAATTTTTTGAGAATACCCGGTTATCATCTTTAACTGAGAGTATATGGGAGTATAACATTTTCTGCTTGATAAGCAGGAGTATATTCCCTTGAAATAAGTAGCTGGTAAGAGTAAACAATAAAACAAGTGGATACATTTGGTACCCTGACTAGGTGTTAACGTAAGGTGATAAGATTTATAGATTTTTGAAAAGAATCCAATTGCTACAGTATTTTTAGAACTCCATTAGTTAATTTCCCTGAATACCTAATGTAAGGCTCCACCCAACCCAGTAGAGTCAAATAAGATAGGATTTAGAATTGAAAAAGACTAGGTAGTTTCATTTGTGTTTGTCTAAAGCCACTGCCATAAAATAAAAATTTCTGGGTACATTTTGAAGGATTGTTTGATAAAGTGTTTACAGGATCATGGTGAGATGCCCATAAAATATTAACTGCTGTAACATTGTCATATGTTGCCAGAGGTTATTGCCACTAGTTTGTCATATAACTGCCAGCAACATCTTGCTGCTTAGCTTGGCCACAAGCAGCTGCTACTATTGTCTTTGTTATGTAGTGCTTATAACTCCCAAGTTGTAGTATTAACTAACTGACAGCTATTGGACTCTTTTAGCTTGCTGGGCCCCTGTGCAACCCTACAGGTCGCACAGGCCTATTTCTGCACCTGTCGTTAATTCAATATCCCTGTAATGTCTTTAAAATTATAAGAAATATGCAGTGTTACTGATTTCATTGGACATTATGTATATGTTCTTAATTTCTAAAATAAACCATATTAAAGAGTGAGCAATAATCATTGGGGGACAGTACAAATATTTTATTTTAACCTTACCTACTATTTGCCATGCACCATTCACCACAATTTACCTATTGCCATGTACAAATAATATACCTTTTAGCGCAACAACTGAAAGATATGGAACCACACTATGGCCTTCTTTTTTCGCTCTCTTATACAGGCTAGCTTAGTCCTCCCAAGGGTATGTATGGGCTTCTGGCTTACTTATTGAAGGTACTTGTGCCTATTTGTGAATGATATTAAAGGATACTGGGTTACAGAAGATCTTGAAAATATGTATGTAACTCTTATTTTGCAGGAATAGCAGCACATTAAAATATATTCACAATTAACTCTTAGGAGTGTGATAGTTTATCACAGCAATCTCATAGTGTAGCATACAGATCTTTAAAGCAGTATTTCATATATGTACTTCTTGCAGGCATTAGGTAACTAGCTAGCAAAACAGCAAAACTATCAATCCCAACAGGATGTCATTCTACACTCCACACTGTATCCCTATCTGAGGGAATGCAGCTATGGTGGACTGTGATCACATTACCAGGGGTCTCTTCAAGCTTCAACATGAAGGCTAGGCTCAGTGAGCTTTGCATCACTAAGAGAAGACTATGTGGGGGTCATTCCGGTAGCTCTGAATTTTCCTGTCCCGAATTCACTTATAGCGAACTCCCATTATAAAGTTGCGACTGCGACTAAAAAATTGTCACGGTCGCGATTTCATAATGGGAGAATTGTCGCGGTCGTGACTTTATAATGGGAGTTCGCTTTAAGTGAATTCGGGACAGAAAATTCAGAGCTACCAGAATGACCCCCTCAATCTTAGCTTTCTATACAAGTTATCCTCAAGAAGTAGCAAAAAAAAAACTGGGAACAGGGAGTTAAGTGTATTAATTAACAGTTCAGCCTGTTTTTGTTTAAAAAGGTTTTGATAATGGAGATGTGGGCTTTTTCCCTTTTTTCACTTTGAATGCTCTATAGGCACATCATGTGTAACTAATGTTCATAGCTCTGTCCTGTTTTCATGTGACCTAAAGATGCCGATCTTAATACAGGGTGGGCCATTTAGATAGATGCACCTTAATAAAATGGGAATCCATTGAATCCATTATAAGGTGTATTCATATAAATGGCCCAACCTGTATATTTAATTTCCCCAACAGAATATGAAGCAGATGTAGTTTAAAAGGGATGGTTTAGAGTTGGTGGGGGGTTTTCATTTTCTGACAAATGCATATAGTGACTAATTGCCATGTTCAGTGATAGTCAGTCAGTGACTAGTTTCAGCATTCTAGAGGGGACTGGACTTAAGGTGGAACATCACCACAGACAGGACAGAAACTCCAGCAATCTGGTTTTCACCGACTACCTTTTGGGGCATTAGATTTGACCAGCTTGGGGAAATGCTGGAGGAAATTACCTCATATTTATAGGCCAGGATAAAAGGAAACCGGAAGTACCTATGCAAAACAACCTGCAGGTGTGCACCAACAGATTCAGCACCAGCTTCATGGACAGCTCATCCAGAAAGGCTCACAGCCCTAGAAACCAAATGAAGCAGTGTTACAGCTGCTGCTGAGAGGGCAGCAGGTCCTCTGTTAAACTGCAACAAACAGATGAACTATCAAGGGCAACGCTCAATGCCACAGAGGGAATGGAGACCACTGCTTAGTCAGTGAGGGAGTTTCCAGACATTAGTTGCCACATAAAAAAATAAACCAAAATGCAGGTTACTGCAGTATCCCACTCTAAATTCAGCTGCATGATTGCCTTTACATCAAGCCAACAGGGAAAAATATTACATTTGAATTCTAGATAATCTTTAACCTCATTCTGGGAAGAAGCTGGTTGGTCTTTTGGGCTATTTTTTCTAATATCAAGGTTAACAAATAAAAAATAAATCATCTCTAATTAATACTTACTTTTTATAGCACATGTTCCTTTTCAGATGACTACAGTAAACTCAACCATTTACACAGTTCTGATCTAAAACAAAGGCTATTCCTGGTAGAGAAAGGTTAAAATGAATTGAAAAACATGTATCCACTCGTCTCGCAGAAAGTATGCACTAAACCACCCGTCTCTACTTCTGATCCAAGGAAAGCATTTTACTCATTGCAAGAACCAAGGCTGTCAGCTTCCCTGCACCACATAGTGCTAATATTGCTTTGTGTGTAAAGCAGTGCTAAACTCCAGTGCTATATTACCTGCATTGACAATGAAGGGTTATTAGCAATCAGTGGTGGAGTGTCCTACTAGGATGTCCCACTTGCTTTAAGCTGCATTGATTTGTTCTTTTGTTCTTTATATCTTTGTCTAGGTAACAAAAATAAATAATTTTGTCATTCTTGGCAAATTCACTAAGCTGATACACTCTAACAAGGCTTCAGATGTTGGAATACATTGCAAGTGGATTCATTTACAAGATAGGGTTAAAGGTGTATTTGATGTAGAGGCGGAAGAAGAGAGCAGAGTTGCAGCTTTGAATCAGTCGTTTACTTGCCTCAAGGACTTTGAAGGTCACCCTGCTCCAGAGAGAGCCAGCAGCTTGCAGAGACACGGGGCAAGCAGGGCAATGTGGAACTGAGGAAAGAGTCTCTTTTTCAGAACATTCCTGTTGGCATGAAGAGATTCTCCATCTGAAACACAGCTGGGGTTGTCAATTAGGAAAAGGAAAAAGCCATAGACAAATATAGTTCATTTGAAGATTTCAAGCTTGTCCTGTGTAATTACTGAGATATTACAGCACATTATTTTCTTAAAGCCTTTACAGAATTTACTAGTGACCTGAAAATAACACAGAGCCTTTCATGCTAGTTTTCGGGTTGCTATCGGTAAATGTCATCTGCAAGGGCTTTCTAATTCATGCTACTGCCAATATGAAGACAATATGGTTGTATTATTTTACTGGTTTATAAAATGCTGTTATCTGCGCCTTATGCCATTTTTCTCTCTCTCAGCATGTTATCTTGTTAAAGGCAGCAGAGAAAATGAGTGAGCTACACAAAGGGAGAAAGCATTTGTTGTCCCTATTTTGGTACTTGTAGCAAGCAGTCTTCTTCTTATTCCACTCTGCTGCCTTATCTGCTAGTTCCTCTCACTTTGGTCCATGTTTCAATTTACTTTTCCATCTCAGAGTTTTATTTAGGATTTGGTCACAACTGCAAATTAGCTTTGGCTTAAAAGGTTTTAGAATGTCATTACCTTTCCTGGAAATGCAGTGATGCAAAAATAAAAGATAGTCCTTTAAGAAAGCGTATCCTATTGGGGGGGCCAGGAATCAAGAGTTAGAAAGGGAAGAATTAAAATGAAACTGTAAGCTGGTAGCAATGAATCGTCACCATAAATTTGCACCTTTCCTCTCCAGGGTTTACTCCATTTAGAACTCGGTCTATGGCAGGTAGCATCTGGGAATTATCAGAGCGGCACATCCTGAAAATGCTTACTTAAATAATAGCTTCCAAGGACCAGGATCTTCCTCCGTTCCTGAATGCATAGGCAGACATTTTTTTACAACCGTTTTTAAAGGGAATCTATAATGTTTAATACACAATTTACATGTGTAGATAGACTTATGCACTGGAGTGTTGCTGACAAAATCCATTACTTGTCTGTTCAGCTGTAAAGTCAGCAGACAGGCAGCCTTTCTGTCATGATGGTTTCTAATTTCTATGCCAGCCAACCTCGTTTCATTTGTTTTGTAAGCAAGGATTGCATGTGGTATGACGTCTCCTTGATGAGCAGGACAAATAGCATATAATACTCAGGCAGTCAAATCAGTGGCCTTAAAGCTGTGAGAGGACTATAATTCCCAGTGTCCTTAGCCATCTAAGTCTCTGCTTTCGGATCAGCTTCTCACTAAGGTTTAAAAAAAGAGACCATATAATTTATCTAAAGTAGCAGGTACTTATATTTATTTTTTACACTCTAGATTCCTTTTTATTTAATATAATTTAAAATAGCAGCATGAGGCAAAATTAAGTCTTTGTTTTCAAGTATGATTCAAATATCAATAGCTTTATAACAAAACAGATGCATTTTGATAAACAGTTTGATTCATTTAGTCTATCCAGTTTTCTACCTCTAATCTTCATCGCACCCCTGATAAGTTTTGTTCATTCTCTCTTGTGTCTGTACCAAGCTTTGCTGCTGTTAAACCCTATAAAGAAAGGTATCATCATCAGTTGAAAACCTGCCTCCTCCTTAGCATGTTTTAATCGTTGTGTGCCTCATACCCCCCAATGGGCAGCAATGGGGGGACTTTGCCTATTTATCTCTTTCTTTATATTGATTTCTTTCTCTTTATTTGTATTTTTCTGTAGCATATATAAATGTGACTGTGGATGTTTAAGAGATTAGTTTTGCTCATGGGTTAATAAAAAAGCAAGCATAAAGGATTAAAACCAACTATTTGCGTATTTTGTAGTGCACATCTTATTCTCATACCACTCACCTGACCCCATTTACTGGTGTGCCAGTTCACCCAGAGAAGTGTATGCTTCACAGATGACATTGGCATGAAAAATGTTCACCATTTCCTAATGACTGAGATTTCCCAACAGGAGTGGAGAATAGTGATGTGCGAGCACTAAAAAGTTTGAGTAGAACCTCGAACTTTGAGAAGTTCAGTTCGAGGTTCGGGTCGAACCCAAACCCGAACTCCAAACCCCATTAAAGTCAACAAGAGAAGATTTCTAGCAGCCGTAGAAGAGTTAGCGATACAGCAATACCTGCTGATATTGTTGCAGCGCTAAGGTTCCCTAGGACCCCCCACACCTCCCCCCAATCCCCCCAGTATCAGCCCCCATCAAACGCTATTTAAATCATTAACCAGCAAGTAAACAGTTAATGATTTAAAAGCCCAATTATTTCCATAGCGCTACTGAAATATTAGCGCTATGGAAATAATTACTATAAACTAAATAAAAACCAGCTAGTATGGGTCCCTGGGACCCCCAAACCTCCCCCAAGTATTGCTTTTGTTTAAATTGTTACTTTATCTTTTATTAGATTTTTAGTTTATTTTTTATTAGATTGTTAATTTTAGATTTGTTTTTTTTTAAAGGTTGTGTTTACAGGTTGTGTTATGGACTTGCACCTCACTAGTTAGGGGGTGCGGGTCCACCTCAGTCCCTCACCCCACTAAGTGAGGTTAGGTAGGGGGTGAGAGACTTAGGTAGGGACATAATTAGGTTAGGGCCCCCAACCCCATAGCAGTGATGGGGTTGGGGGCCATGGGGGGGAGTCAGCAATTGACTCCATTCAGGTAGCGATCCCCCTCATAGTGGTTGGTGTGAGTGGGGGGGATAGGGGTCCCAGGGACCCCTTGTTTTTATTTCAATAGGCAGGCCCACAGGGACATGGAGGGACAGGGTGCAGGGAAGCAACTCCTATGGAGCCGCTTCCTGCACTTAGCGATCACCCACCCTGCCTAGCGCTGGGGCAGGGTGGGGGGATAGGGGGTCTCAGGGACCCCTTCTTTTTATTTCAATAGCCCCCCTACCCCACAGGGACAAGACGGTGCAGGAGGGAGGGTGCAGGGAAGTGGCTCCTATGGAGTCGCTTCCTACACTTAGCGATCCGCTTACTCAGCCTAGCGCTAAGTGAGGGGTGAAACTGGGGGGAGGTGTGGGGGTCCCAGGGACCCCTACTAGCTAGTTTTTATTTAGTTTATAGTAAATGACTATAACTATTTAGCTTAATTGTTATCGGTCTAAGAGGCATATTTATCAAAGTAAGTAAATTTGACACACTACATGACAATTCACCTATAGTTTAACACAGTCAACTGTGCATATTCACTAGACAGCTTATTGTCTCAGAGAAGAGGTAAATTGTCAGAAATTGTGGAGTAGTACTTTCTGTGCATAGCAGAGGTGTATTGTAGTGAATTTCTCATTAATAGATGTATTGTAGTGAAATGATGTCATCTTCACTCAGATCTGTTTAAAGGAGAAAATGTCACCATTAGTGATGATTGAGCAATAAAAAGTTCGGGTTCGGCTGGATCCTCAAACTTTGAGAAGTTTGGTTCAGACTTTGAGAAGTTCAAATCCGAACTCTGAACCCCATTAAGGTTCCCCACACATTCCCCAATCCCCCCCCCAGTGGTATTTAAATCATTAACAGGCAAGTTAAGCGGTTAATGATTTAAATGCCCAATTATTTCCATAGTACTAATGCAATATTAGCGCTATGGAGATAATTCGTTTTAATTTTATTAAATGAAACAAATTCCAGCTAGTAGGGGTCCCTGGGACCCCGTCACCTCCCCCCAGTATCACCCTCACTTAGCCCAGCGCTAAGTGAGGGGGATCGCTATCTGCAGAAAGCGGCTCCCTGGGAGCTGCTTCCCTGCACCCTCCCCCCTGCCCCTCTGTCTCCCTTTGGGGGTAGGGGGTATTTAAATTAAAAGAAGGGGTCCCTGGGATCCCCTATCCTCTCACCCTGCCCCAGCACTAGGCAGGGTGAGGGAAAGTTAATTCCAGGAAGTGACTCTATAGGAGCCACTTTCCTGCACCTTTCCTCCTGCCCCTCCATGTACCTATGGGGTAGGGGTGGCTATTTAAATTAAAATAAGGGGCCCCTGGGACCCCTATCCCCCCCACCCTGCACCAGTGCTAGGCAGGGTGAGGGATCGCTATGTGCAGGAAGCGGCTCCATAGGAGCCACTTCACTGCACCCTCCTCCCTACACCTCAATGTCCCTGTGGGATAGGGGGGGCATTTACACAAAAAGCAGGGGTCCCTGGGACCCCTATCCCTCCACTCCCACCAACCACTATGAGGGGGTGGGGGAGATCGCTACCTGGCGGGGATCAATCTTGGACCCCCTCCCATGGCTCTAACCCCATCAGCGCTATGGGGTTGGGGGCCATAACCTAAGTATGTCCCGACCTAAGTCCCTCACCCCTTACCTAATCATGGGGTGAGGGAGTGAGGTGGACCCGCACCCACTAACTAGTGGGATGCCGGTCCCTTAAATCACCTGTAAAAAAACAAGAACACAAAATACAAAATAAATCTAAAACTAACAATCTAATAAAAAATAAACTAAAAATCTAATGAAAAATAGATGGGGGGAGGGTGCAGGAAAGCGCCTCCTATGCATTAGCGATTCCCCCCCTGGCTAGCGCTGGGGCAGGGTGAGGGGATAGGGGGTCCCAAGGACCCCTTTTTTTTATTTGTATAGCCCCCTACTCCCAAAGGGAGACAGAGGGGCGGGGTGGCGGGCGAAGGAAAGCTGCTCCCAGGGAGCCGCTTCCTGCAGATAGCGATCCCCCTCACTTAGCCTGGGCTAAGTGAGGGTGATGCTGGGGGGAGGTGTGGGGGTCCCAGGGACCACTACTAGCTAGAATTATTTTGATTTAAACAAATTAAGATTAATTATTTCCATAGCACTAATATTGCATTAGCGCTATGGAAATAATTGGGTATTTAAATAATTAACTGCTTAACTTGCTGGTTAATGATTTAAATAGTGCTGGGTGGGGGGCTGATACTGGGGGGATCAAGGGGATGTGTGGGGGTGGTGGGGGAGGTGTTGGAGTCCTTCCATACACTGGGGGTCCTGCTGCAAGTTCACCCCAAACCCCAAGCCGAACCCCGAACTTGCAGCAAAAAGTTCAGTTCGGCTCGGGTTTTGAAAAAAGGTAAAGTTCGGCTCGAACTAACCTTTAGCTGAGCTGTTCGATCAACACTAGTCAACCATAACTATATTTTTCTACATTATTAACAAAATACTGACAATAGGCATGAATTATCTTAAGAAAGGGCAATATCACCATTTTTTCATGTTTTGGTCACTGGTGTTGTCGCCAGAAAATAGTTACCTAAATTACAACAATTTTATTGGTAGACCATTCCTAGAACATTTTGGCCTAATTTTACACATTATTTAAGCCTATGAATAAAAAATTCACCAGAATAGTAACAGGAACCCTGCCATAAGCACCCAATTCAGAACTTTGTCGAAGTCAAATCTACGTATTGATGTCAGTACACCTTGGCAAATTAAAACGTTGACAGAGAATATAATTAAAGTGTATAAATATGAGGTTGGCGTACTGTCATGAACTGTGAATTCACCACATTGGAAATAACTATATTTTCTGAAAATGTGAAGTAGGAGAATTCACAAATATACACATTTACAGGACAATTCAAACTTTGATAAATAAATATACCCTTTAGTCTTCAAATTGCCCTTTACAAAGTGAAGGCCACTTAGCTCATTCCAATTCTATTTCCTGTTATAGTTCTTCTTCCAGCCTGGTACTTTATATCCTATGTAATCTTTGTAACTTCTCCTTCTGATGTAATTGTCTAACATTATCATTTCTCAGCAGTTCATTTCACATCAGTTTCCCTTCCTATCTTCTTCCCCCCCCCAACATATTCCATCGCTCACAAGTGATTGTCACCTGTCTCCCATTGCTTGCAAGCTATTATCTGCCCCGGCTCTACTTCTCCCTATCTCTTTCAGTCTTCCACTTTTCTTAAAGTTTTCACTGTTTGCATTTTGTCTATTTCCAGTAGATAGGTAGCTGACTTGTATTTCCCATTATCTGGCTCATTATAACAGCTCATATTGCTAGCTGTCTATTTTATAGTTGCCCTTTGGATTAGATGCTTTTGTCTGTGTGAATGCTAACCTGCTTGCTTTCTCTGTTTCAGTGGGATGCCTCATTGCTGTGCCTCTTATTCAAGCTGTCTTTTTCCCCACTGTTACTTCTCTGTATTTTATGTCTTGCTGGGCACTGTATCATTTTCTTGTTGTGCTAAGTGTCCTTGATATTTGTTTTTTGCTTCTCCTTCAGCTATTGTAGCTATTTCCCCCATATTGTCATGTCACCCACTGGTATCTATCCTTAAATAATAATCCCCAGAGGGCTTTGCTGTCACCCCTTTCTCTGTTTAGCTGCTATGGTAGCATGACAGCTCCCTCACTCCGTCAATCACTTCCTCTCTTTGTTAAACACAAAATGATGTCTGTTGTTGCCTTTCAAAAAGCTAGTGGGAATCTTGTTGTGCTAATGGTTGTTTTCTTGTTTAAATACAAATTAGCATTGTTAATGATTAGTCTGTTTATGATGACAGCAGTGCTAATAGCCCAGTATTGTGGACCTCCTGCCAGATCAGAGATATCTCCAGTCATTTCTGACTGGACTGACTGTGGAATGAGGCTACTCTCTGTGTCTGCCTCCAGTTCTTTATTACTGAATGGGAAATTAAAAGCTGGAGGGGTTGACATTAAAATAGTAGGCCTGACACAAAAATAAGATTGCAAATAACTAATGTACAAGCATATAATTTTCAGCTCCCGCACACACTTCTTTCTAGATCTAGGCCCTCATTTTTCTTATTAGGACAAATAATATTTTGCCTTACCTCACACATGAAAAAGTCTGGGATACTTCATCCCATTTACCAATGCAGATAAACCAATGTGAAGGTGAAACAAAAATATTTTGCACAACTAACAAAACTGAAGATACAAGAACCCAGAGAAACATTGCTATTTCTTTACTGGAAAAGAGACATTCGATAGAGAGCACACATCAGTCTTAAGAAGGTGTCAGTGTAGTAGTGTAACATCACTGGTGTCCCCTATTTATATAAACTATCTAGGAACTAAACTTCCTGTTCTCCTTCTTAGAAATAATCTTTTTTTTTTTCCATGTCGGAAATATCCACCAGCCTATCTATATTTGTCTATCTATCTGTCCATCTATCAGTCTTACTCTTTATACAAAAAAAGTTTGTACATCTATCTCCAAATTGAGAATTGCAAATTTATATGCATGGAACTAAAATCTAAATCTATTGAAACCGACAGTGTGAAACATTATGTGTGTAGGTCTCAGCGCTTGCGGTGCATTGAGCTGCATTGAAGTAAACACCTCTTGCTTTATTTATATAAATGCTGCTTCTCTCCAGTTTTGCTTTGAGTTTAATGGAAAAGGCTGTCAAATGTAAATATAGGAGTTGATATGCATTGGAGATGTTTGGCAATGCTTTGCAGGCTAACATTTAAAAGCATATGAAACCACAAACCCAAATGTACTTCAGGTGGCTCTGGGTGCAACATAGCTTACTTGTACAGCAGCAATCCAGTACTAAGGTATTCAAGTTCTACCTTAGACAAGTCATGATTTTCCAATACCAGCTTGAGGCATTTTATTTACAGGGGAGCTATTCCCTTTTAAAATAATATTCATAAAATACATGTTTATGCTGTTAGTTATGTTTTAAACTGAAACAGTTTATAAATTTTACATGCATTTTAGAAAACATTTTTAATAAGGCATTACTGTAACTTCTGTTACTTCCAGTAAACAATGTATCACCAGTGGCATTGATTAGAATGTTCAGTGCACCTACAGCAGCCTAAAAAGACAGAATACAAGGTCCAATCAAATGCAAGCAACAGGGACTGGAATAATTGGTGTAAAATTACATTTTTCCAAGAGAGATGAATGTACAACTATGTAATGTAATATAGATCATATTTGTTTTGCAACTAAGAGCTTACAAGTGATCTTAGTGCTAATAATACATACATCATTGATGTTAAACATAATGGGGGTTTAGTGTCCTTTTAAGGAAGACTGGCAATTAAAGAAGATGTGTGTTAGTGGGCCAATGTGATCATAGTGATGTCCCAAGTGCTAGTCTGTAAGAATGCCAATTACTTGCTACATGGAGATGTACAGGGTACATATCTATTAATAGGAGTGATAAAGTTGAATTATACATATGACCCAGACCCAATAAAAAGTGTTATAATTTATTGCCTTCAGAGAACTTAAACTATGCACATGCACATTACTGTGGTCAGCCTGCAGCAGTATGCTTAACATTTTTTGAACATCACTGACATTTTTAATGGGTAAGAATGCTTTAAGGAGTGTCTTTGTTCATCAGCCAACATATAATAATAATCATTATTATTTTTATTATTAAATAAACATAAAAAAGTTTATGCCTTTATTATGCATCCTCAGTCTAGTCACAATACCAGTTTTAGCCCTGCCACATGCTCATGCATTTTCTCAGAAACTCAGTAACAACACCAACAATTTGTAACGTAATGCTCCAGTCAGGTTAAAATTTATGCAGAAAAGCAATATGACAACTTCCAAATATATATATATATATATATATATATATATATATAAAAGAAAGTTTCTGAACACATTCTTAGAATAATACACTATCATACATGGGGCGAAATTTATAAAAATCGAAATCGGCCGATTTTCTCTATTTGTGCAAAATCGAAAAAAATCGTGGCCAATTTTTACTGATTTTGCAATAATCAAAAAACATCACATCCGTTTTTTTTTGATTTTGCACAAATCGCGGTTGATTTTAACTGATTTTGCAAAAATCTGAAAAAATCGCGGCCAATTTTTTCAAAGTTTTGCGGCCGATTTTTCGATTTCTCGGCCGCGATTTCTTTCGATTTTAATAAATTTCGCTCAATATGTCTATCTGTAGAAAAATAAGTCCTGACCAGAATGGAGTACATATTGTTTGTTGTCAAAAGAAAATTTTTTTAGACTTTTTCCAGCATAACCTTTATAAATGTGCCTTAAATTAGAATACACTGGAAAGTGTAATGAACAGGAACTTGCTAATTGTGATCCAGGTCCCACAGATAACCAGCCACAACTCCAAATTTGATCCCGACCAACAGACTGCACACCACTGACCTACATGATACTAATTAGTTAGTAAAGAATTGTTAAAATGTTAATTTCGGGTCATGTACTGCTTAGAATTCAGTTCACAAAGGCCATGCTGCCTAGGCCTCTGAAGATTTATTTAAAAGCATCTTTGATTTTGAAATCATGTAATGTGATAAGAGAAACTTGTGTGTACTGCTAAAGCAATCCTAAAACATTGTTTATTGAAATAAAACAATGGCATGCATGGCATGGATGTAAACTTCATTGTTGGCTTGCTAAGAACTATAGTGAAACAAAAAAGTGCATTTATTTTAAAAAAAGCATTTGATAACTAACATTGTTCTACCTCTAAACTGTATCCTGCTATTTAAAAAAAAAAAAGAAAGAAAGAAAAACAAAGTCAGTATGTATTGGCATCCATATGCCATGGTATGAATCTATGTGCAGATGTAGCTGGTTTGGATTTGACATTTTAACAGTTTGTGATAGGATTAACTTTGAAGCATCAAACACAATGAGCTACAATAACTCAAGTTACAAAAAAGTACATGCAGTCCTATGGAGAAAATGCTTTTAACACATCAGGATATGAAGCTGCATTGTGTTAAAATGACAAAATCCACTTTAAAGAATTTGATGAATCTGCTGTGGTAGATCTGTAGGTTATTAAGTTTGTGTGTGTGTGTGTGTGTGT
>JAKJJM010067743.1:0-15644 GCA_021901965.1 Pipa carvalhoi | reverse complement strand
CCTAGGCTAAATTTCACTCCGGGCGAGAGCTTAAAACTTGCGCCCCTCGCCCGGAGTGAAATTTGTGCGAGGGGGGGGTGCTAGCGGTTGGTAGTGATAGCGCCTGCCCCCCCCCGCTCGGCGCCCACATCTGCTCGGCGCCCCGTGCGGTTGCCCGCCCTGCCCGCCCCTAGGAACGGCCCTGCCTGTGGCAATGACGTTTGTGTCATAAGGAAAGATTGGTAAGAGGAAATGAGTCTGGCCTCCATACTGAAATCATGTGAGTTGATGTATATTGGCAGAAAGTAGTTAGAAACAGACACTTGTCTAGTTTTGGTGGTGCTGAATACTTTAAAATAGCCAAAACAATTAGCAGCTGGGGCGTTGAAAAGGAGGTTACAGCCAAATTCCACTGATAGCAGCAGATTAATTGCATGATTTCCACATTGTCAGCTAGTATTTTCCTGACTAGGCACAGTTCACTTGGCGGTAGTTTACTTTATCGTATCGTAAACGTATGTTTGCAATTTGTTATTTATTCATTTGGGAATGAGAATGTATTCATTAGTTAACAACCTAAAGTTTCACCACAAAATGACAATCTAAGACTATATACACAAACCAGTCATAATGCATTCAGTCTATTAGCATACTAAATTGTGGACCCATTACCTACTAAAAACTCTTAGAAGCATTTTCAGCATCAATGATCTTTAGTCATAAATGCTTGTTCTTTATATGCAACCCATTAAGTTAATAGCTATGTCAATGAAGCCCAGTGACTTTCCCTGGTAATTACTGATCACAATCAGCTTTAGGTAAACAGTCCGGAATTATCAGAGATATAAAACAGCAATTAACTATAAGCCTGTGTAAAATGAAAATTCTGCATATTAAGTTGTTTCATTTGCATATGTATAAAATTATGCATTAATTACCAGAAACATAAGTCTCCCTAACAAGATGTTAACCAGCTTGTTCATTTGTGGTACTGCCCAGGGGTGATTTTCAGCAGGGTCATACCTTTGTTGTTAAAACTCAGGCACCTATCCCTAAAAATGCCTTGCTACTGACCTCTCCCACTGCTTCAATTTACAGGCAATTGAAGTGAGATGTACCAGTCACATCCCACTGCAAAGCAACAATACGCTTATTGGAGCTGGTAATCCACTGGATTGTAATCTAAGGAAAGTACAAAGCTCCTTTATGGAAATCTGCTACAGGTGTCTCTTGACCCCAGAATGAGGTGAAGATTTACCTTTTAACAGGAAAATAACCTGTTATAGGATGCATCAGTCACATTCACTGTTCATCTGTTCACTCAGCCATTGACTGAAACACCCAAATTTTCCTGTCTATACCCATCTTAAACATGTAGCCAAGACAATTCAGGAATGGCTATGGAGAAGAAAAGCACAGGACTCCAGCCAAAACACACGAATTGCAGTGGAAAGAAAAAAAGCACCAACCGCTCAACTGTACATTAGGGAATCATCCCATTTTATTGCAGATGGCCATGTGAACTTAAGTAGATCACCTCGCTGTTCCCAGTGCAGACCCAAATTAGATTTAGATACAAGCTAAGGAAACCAAACCATCAGCATGTATCTTTTATACCTGATCAGTAAGGCAAGAACAAAGAAGGCACAGTGCCAATGGGGAGTACACAAGGGTCCCCCATTGCTATTGGATATTAATTGAACATACAATGTTTGTTTATACACATACATGGATTACAATATCTGGCTAAATAAAGAGGCAGTTGTGCAGGGGAGTACAAGGGAGTAGTATCTAGATAATGCAACTAGGAGACTACAAGGTCTCAGAGTAATGCCCAGTTTTTTTTTATAAATTTACAAAGTTATATGCTCAGGACTTAATACCAAGATATTAATAGAACAAGATAAGTTTTTTAAAAGCTGAATATAGTGAAATAAAGCACAAAATGGATGACAGTAGAATAACATGGCTTACAACTGCACAAAATGACTGACAGCAGAACAATATGGTCAACATATAAAATTCCATCCACCACAGCCAAGTCACACAACTTTTTGAGGACTTGGCCATCTGACAAAAAGGTTTCTCCCAAAACATCTTCCCCATCCTGAGGGTACCATTGAGTGGTTGGGGCACAGCTAAACCCTATTAGAATATGGGCAGCAAAGTCTCACAATGTTTGTGACTTTACATGTGACTCATGCACTGGCACAGTCGCACAGGGCACTGGCAAAGCAATGGCTGGCATTCTACTTTATATTTGCAATTGTTATCAACAATTAATATTGTTAATAATAATGATTATTATTATTATTATCAATTTATATCTGTTGGAGCTGCATACCCCAGAAACTGAAGAAATCCTGAAAAACTACATGACAGTTATTGCTCAGTGAGTTGGGTATGGAGAAATGTATGCACAAAATAGAACAGACTTTTACCACACATGCACATACTACAAATGCAATGCACATGCACTGCTGTTTAATTCAGCAGCCGACAGTTAAGCTAGGAGCTAGCTAGAAAAGTCACTTTTCAGCCCTATCTAAAGCGTACATTACGCGGCATGGAAAGTTTAGAAGTTTTTCTATTGTTAAATTCAGTGAGGGTGGAATTGATTAAAGGACAGAAATTAAAGCTGGAGACTGTGGGGCTTATTCACACAAATTCGGTCACCTAAGCGTATTGGTATCGCTTTGGGTTGCTGCACTCCGATACTCACAAATTTGCTACCCCTTGTTTACTAATTTGCAAGCAGTGTTGGTCAAGTGTAGTATATAGACAGTCAAACAGTAGTAGACTGGAAAGTGATGCGAATTCCCACAGTGAAGTGCAGTGACACCCTCCACACAATGTCCCACTTACTGTATTGAGTGAATATTACATCCCTTTCTATGTCACCATTCACAGTGTATCAGAATTAGGACTTTTACACGACTGGACGTTCATGAATAATCCCCATAGAGTTTAATCTTGGCTAAGCACTGACACTGAATACAAAATGATAGGATATAAAAAAAGTGTTTTGTTTTGCTTCAGGGATATTGCAAGTTACTACAGTCATGCTGTAAGTTCCAAACACTTCATTATTGCTGCAGCTAGAAAAATTGTTACTGGTATAATATTCTTTGCTAGGAGAGTGCCAGCTTCTGCACTAATTAATTCACCAAAAGTAACAGAAACAGAAAAAAAAATTGCAAAACATTTCTTTTAGAAGAAAATAATAAGGTCAGTGATTATTAAAAATGTTATTGCTAAACAGAATAATGAATATCTATGCAGCAAGATTCAAAGCTCCCAGTTTACTCTCAAAGATGAGACTTCGGGCTAATCAAGAAAATGGCACTTGTTATATTCTTTGATAATGATGACAGAGTGAATTATAAGGTTTACTATCTTATTGATCTAAAAAAAAAACAGACAACAGCAATTTTTATTAAAAATGAAAGAATGTCTTAACCAGTGCTTCTCAAACTATGAAGTGGGCTCAATGTTAAAGACCAATTTATGGGACATCATAAAAGACCATAGCTCTTATATATGATATGATAGACATCATATAAAACCATGATCAACTATGACCAATGCAATAGTGAGCATTTTAAATCTTCTTACAGTATGTTTGCTGTTTCTCAAACAAGAGAGCCTCATACCAATGTAGGCATTCTGTAGGCAGTTAAAAGCTTCATAAATGAGGTTACTACATTCTAAATAAATTTTATAAATTAAATTAAAAATACATGTTTAGAAATAAAGTTCTGCTTCTAGCAATAGTAAAATAGGTCTAAAATGGAAGCTGGAAATATAATGAAGCTAGCTAAATGTATTCAACAAATAGTTTCTCCAGCAGATTGTATCTTGCTCAGTTTAATTACTATAAAGCTGCAGATTTGAACTTTTCCTGAAATCAAAGTAAATATTGGCATAAAGTTGGGCATGTTTGGAATGTTCAGAACCAGCCTACATTTGGTAGCCTGGCATAATTTGCAAAAACTCTGCTGACTCTACCACATGGCAATGTGGAGGTTGAACAAGTTTCATTCAGTTCTTTTGATAAAAACAGACAAATAGAAATATACTAAGTGCTGCTATGTTAGAGGGATTGGCCTGAACCAGTGGTTCTCAACCTTTCTATTGCCGTGACCCTTTAGTGCAATTCCCTGTGATTTGGTGACCCCCATTCATTAATTATTATTGGGCGAACCCATTCAAATCCTATATTTCTGACAGTCTTAGGCGACCCCTGGCAAATCGTCATTCGACCCCCAATGGGGTCCCGACCCACAGGTTGAGAACCACTGGCCTGAACAAAACTGCAGAGAAGAGCAAATGACTGAAAGTGTCAGTGTTTCAATGTTTGATCACAAAGAGGTTTTATTATAGGATACTATTGCATTAAAATCCTCTCCACAATCTGCTAGTACTGAGGATGTGGTGGCGGACAGCTTATCAACACAGACAAAGGGGATTTCCTTTGGAAATGCAGCTCAAGCACAGTCTGAGTTCTGCTGTGTAGATATATTTGTCTCTGCTGTTTATTTAAACTTATGTTTAACTTGATTTCTCTATTTAAGGGCACAATATACAGTAATAGAAGTAAGGGTGATGTTTACCTTCATTGTCTAACTAAGATACAAGATAATAACAATAAAACTTTAATATTATACTATAGACATATGTAGTTTACTGTATCCATGGAATATCCCTGCCCTGTTTATCTGCAGTCTGGGCTCTAGGCAATCCCCATTCCCTATGAAAAATACAGTAAAAACAGGGTCAGACTGGGATCCAGACCTGGAGCCAAAAAGCTTCTTTTTAACATTTGCAGGCTCCTAGCTACATTTAATTATACTAATATTTGACCAATTGGCACTTTTGTAATGTTCTTCAACTCTGATCATTTATTATGGTAGTTCTGTTGTACATGACAACTTTTGCTAGTAGGCTGTGGACCCTTGCAATGCTTCTCTGGTGGGCCCACAATGCCTCATTCTGACACTGAGTAAAAAGATGCTATTGTATAGCTTACTATTTGCACAAGACATCCCTTTTTATCTTTCACATCACAGAGAGTTTCTATATATTATATAAATTTTTGTCTAAGAATGATTAAGTCAAGCCTGAAGAATTACTAAAGGGGAACTAGTAGTTTAAAATACTTTCTGAGGTAATAGCAAAAAGTTTCAGCTGCCCCTCACCTACTACCCACTATGCAATAAGCTCTCAGATTACAGTGCTGCTAGGCCCTCATGAAAGTTAGACTATTAGAGCCAATCACTGATAAAAGCACTCCAGCCAATAGCTTTGTTACTGTGAGGAAAGATGTCCTATTTGCTTGAATACTGAAGCACTCTAGAGTTTTGTCAGAAGCTGGTGTTAGTTCAGAGTTGCTCTCTCATATCATAGAAAATAAATAGGGTGCTAAGTGTTTATAGTAAAAAACACAGAAGCAATTTTGTTAATAAAATAGAAGCTGCACGGTAAACAACTAAATTGGTATAGAATCTAAAAGAAGAACTTGAGCCCAGCAATCATGCAGCCTGAAACACTATATCTGCGCTGTCCAATACACCTTTGTGTCACACAAAGTCACTAAAGTACCAGCACTGTCAGGGTTGTAGTCATCACTTCTTTTTGATTATCTCTGATTAATTTTTTTTTCTAGTGGTTACCCTGGCAATAAAAGCTTCATTTCCAGTTGTGAAGGCCAAGTCAATAATGACACCACCAAGCCCTGCATTAGTTGGAGAATCTCTTGGGCATGCTCTTATGAAGCAGCGCATGGGGATCAGGTGGTGGTGGAGGATGGCATAAAGCACAAAAGAGCTGCCCCAAAGCTGAGTATCACAGAAACAACACAGAGTGACACTGGAAGTCTCAAGGACAAGGCAGGGTAGAGATGGGTATCCTGGGAACACAGCAGAGTGGAACTGGAAGTCTCAGGAACACGGCAAGTGACTTGGATTAAAGCAATAAGTGAAAGCTCCTTTGCAGAGAAACAGCTCACCAGTACAAGCTAGGAAAACTCCTTGCTCAGGTAAAAATAGACTGCAAATGGCAGGTTTAAATAGGCAGACCTTTGCAGTTATTGGCTGCTCAACTGTCCTTCTGATAGGCTGCTACTGAAAATTGGAAATGATTAGTTGCAAGACTGAAAAGAAATTACATAGAAGGGTTAAAACAAAGCACAATACAAACAGAAACAAAAATCATATCCATGACTTCTGTGGCTGATCGGTAAGACTACTGTCTATGAACAGGAAGATCTAGGGCTCAAACCCCCCGAAGCTGACACATTACAAAAGCAAGTTGTATTATTAAGATTATAAAGACAATTTTAATCCGGGGAGAGTAAAATAATAAGTAACATAAAGATTATACTTCAAATACAATGAATGGATTTTGAATGTGCAAAATTATTGCTCAATGTTCTTTATAAATGGCCAACTTGGGAGACTGTAATTGGTAAGAGAACCTTGTCTGGTCAAGGATGGAGTTTTGTATTGATCCCCCTTAGAGACAATTAATTCATCCCCAGACTCTTCTGTGACATGCTAATGGTTACATGCACACATCTACTCAGCATCTGCAAACTGTGAGACTTTGGGCCCATAGTTCCTGATATCCAATAGGAAATAAAAAAGTATAATTTAATAATGGTAGAGTGCTAAACACAAAACATAGAAGGAGGTGCATCGTACTGTTTTCAAGCTTCTGAGAGCTTATCTACAGCACACGTAATTTAAGTCCTTTTATTTAATAAAGTCATTTTATTCTGTAATGTATCAAAATAAAGCACTAAAACTCCAAAAGTAAAAGCTTTATTAAATATAATATATATGCTATAAGCATAGATGACTAAGTGCGTATGGATGACTAAGTGCTTATAACATGAAACACGTAGGATGTTGCTGGCTTGCTTATGTCTCTGAACATGTTTGTTTGTTTTTAACCAACTCATTAAACTTTGGATTTTACTTAACCCTTAACCCTGGGAGTGCCGGAGGAGGTTCTTCTCTATATATTGCTTGTCTGCCAGAGGGGTTGAGGGGGCAGCACAGTGTGGGAGGGGGGTTTCAGGAGCAGCACAGTATGGGAGGGGGGTTTCAAAAGCAGCACAGTGTGGGAAGGGGGTTTCGGGGGCAGCACAGTGTGGGAGGGGGCGTTGTGGGGGTAGCACAGTGTGGGAGGGGTGCTGTGGGGCAGGCAGCACAGTATGGGGAATAGGGGGTGTTGTGAGACAGGTATCTCAGTTTGGGGAATAGTGGGTGTTGTGGGGCAGGTAGCTCAATGGAAAGGGGGACAGAAGGGGAAGGAAATCAGCAGGGAGGGGGCAGCAGGGGAAGGAAAGAAGCAGGGATGGAGACAGAAAGGAGGGGGACAGGGAAAAACTTTACCTTTAAGAATTTTTTCTTTGGGGGCACACCCTAATGAAATGGCCTTCGCAAGTCTATGGGGATTATACTCCGCATAGGGGGCCAAAAAACCTTGGCCTGGCCCTGATGATATAAGTTGGAGAAGTGACAAATTGCTGCAAATTCACACTTTTGTAGCATTGCACAGAGACTGGGGGACCCCTGACCATATACCAACCATTATTTAACACAAAACAGGCAGTAATAAAGTTGTATGTTGCTTTCACATGCATGTATATTGTTTATGCAGACAACCTTCTCCGAATAAATCTAAAGCCTGAAAGCAGCCTGAGATTTTTCCTGTTTTTTAGGGTTATATGGATCCAGATATGCAGTAAGCATTTTTTTTTTAATAAAATATTTTTGGCTTTAACCTTTAACATGGCGGATTTCAATACTAATCCTGCAGACTTCCTAGGAAGAAAGCCTGTAGAGTTAGGCTTTCAAAGGAAAAAGCAAAGCAGCCTGTGGAGTCAGTGGAGAGTGTGTGAGAAGCTGTACTGCAGAGTCAAACTCCAACTGAGGGAGTCAGATCACCCAAGTTTCCATTTTAAAAGGCCAGTCTATGGAGTCAGTGGAGAGTGTGTGAGCTGACCAGATGGTAAAGTCCTTGAAACTGTGAGAAAAATCTGTGGTTACTAAGAAAGTTTGTGTTACTCATAAAAAAGGCAGTCTCAAAAGAAAACCCTAATGCAGGGGAAATGTATCTTTTATTTGAACTATGCAGAAGTGCTGTATTGAGTTCTATTCTGAACTGCGTATGCAATAAACACTGCCTTCTAATATAATAACTGCCTAGTCTCTTTCTTCGTAAACTTAAAATCATATTCCTCAGTTTGAGTAATCCCTTCATAGAAGTGTTAATGGTTTATGTTTATCAATTAACCAAACGTAAAGTGAATAAACAAAAAAGTAATCTGAATAATATTAATATTTGGTGTGACCACCCTTTGCCTTCAAAACAGCATCAATTCCTTAACGTAAACTTGCAGAGGAACTTGGCAGTGTGTCCCTAGATGTGACACACTGAACAGGAATCTTAGCAGTAGACGTAAACTGTTTAAGCAGGCACGCTCATAGTTTTACTTAATACATTACTTTTGCTCTGCTGATGCAGTATATAATTGTCCATCACATGACTCCACCCATACCTAAATAGCTGCCTATAGCCTGACCAGTTTTTTGTTTTTATTTCACTAATTTGTTTTTAACGTTCTTTCTTCTTGTTTATTTCGTGGCAAAAGTAAATTAATATATAAATGACACCAAGAGGTATAACTTCAGTTGCCTTTAAAGGGGAGCTAAAGTCACAGATTGAAAAAGAAAGCGAAATCCTTCGGCGCTCCAGTACTTTAAAAGCAGCTTTATTAGAAAACATTAAAATTGCTCTGATCTAGGCCTCCATAGGAGCATGGCAGATCCTATGCGTTTTGCTCTAAGAAGCGCTTAATCATAGATAAAGTCACAGGCTGCCATGGCACATGCAACAGGCCAGCCAACCTATGACTTTAGCTACTCTTTAAAATAAGCAGCAAGGTTGTAAAGCATTCGGAAAGCAGGGCCAGATTCTAGGTTGTCCACAATCTTCTCTTACAGTAACTAAGATTATGGTCATGCAGCCTGAATCACTGCATTTGCACTGTTCAATACACTTGCCTTATTATACGCAAAGCCACTAAAGTATCAGACACAGTCAGGGTCATGGTTACCGTCCCTTTTCAGTCTTTCTGCTTTATTTTTTTTATAGTGTCACCCTGGCAATATAATGATTCATTTCCAGTTGGTGTAGAGTTCCGGTGAAGGCTGAGTCAACAATAATGATGGCACCACAAAGAGGAGGCACCTTTACTAGATTCAGACTACAAGGGCAACAGCTTTATTAAGCTAAGAACCAGTAATCCATATGCTGTCTAAATCAGGAAATACATATACAGGTGTAGGGGTGAGACCACCTAAGAAGAGTGCTTTGTGTATAGCTTTGCACTGGTTGCACATAACATCCAGTATTTGACACAATACCAGTAGTAATAAAGCCCTGTGTTGCTTTTACATGCATGTTCACCATCTATGCAGACACATGAGAAAGGCAATTCAAATGTACACCTCAAAATGTGTTGTTTTACAGATGGTCTTTGAATAAATCGCAAGCAAGAAGGCAGCCTGGGGTTTTTCCCTTTTTGTTGCATGATACAGATCCATTTAAAAAGAGTTTTCCAGTAAAATGTTTGTGAATTTAACAAGGCAAATTTCAATAATTATCTTTGTAGACTTTCTAGGAAGAAAATGTACCAAAAACAATTTTACAAGTTATTTATAACTGAAAAATGCATGGTTATGAGGCAATAAAACCAAAATCCCACAGGACCTGTTATCATGAGTAATAGAAAAAGAATCCATCTGATTTTAACTTCCATAAAACAGAAACCTGCAGCCAAAGGTGGATCGGGAGATACTGAAAATTCATGGTGGAATAACTAAAACAAAGGAAAATAATACCAGCAATCATATCATACAAGGTATAAATACAGTAGGAATGGGATTTTCTCTTCCCAGTATCCTCTGCCCTAGTTAACTAAATCTTCTTTGCTGTGAGACTCTCAGGGACAACAACTAAATAGGGGAGGCAGAGTTTTGAGTTCCTATTTCATGTATAGTAGTAAAAGGAAATAAACAGAAGACAGAGACAACAGATATAAGAAAGGAAATACAGTACATGCATAATACTAAAAACAAAATGCAAGGCAGCAGAGGTGAGGTTATATCGCACTTCATTTACGCAGAAAGATTGTCATAGTTCAAGTGCACCTATCAGCTCCAAGCAACATTAGTTCATAAAATAGAGACAATCTATAGGAACGTTTTTGTAATAAACTTCCATTTTTAAAAAATGTATCTTTCTCTGTCATTTTGGCTCCTGTCTCTGCCTGTCAGCTCAACACTGCAGGCTGTGTCGGATAGAAAGGCTGTAGGAGGAGGCGTGGCTTACTTGATTGACAAATAAGTGCCTCCTACCAGCCTTCCTTCCTGTGTCATGCTCCTACCAGCCTGAATGTGTCAGCCTTCCAGTCAGTGCGAGCAGATGTACTTGCAGGGGGGCACCCATTGGGGGGGGAGGGGTGGTCGGGCACCAGCGGGGGGCGTGTCTTAGTGGTTGATTGGCAGGTTGGACACAAGATGGCAGCTCCCACAGCTTCAAATTGGGACAAGTTTACAGTGAGTATAACTTAACAGTCCCAACTATTTTTTCCCCCGAAACTGTTTCATTTATGTTATATAATCACTGACTATGTAAAAATGTTAAAATCAGGAGCTGACAGGTGCACTTTCAGTAGTGGAGTGGTAAAGGCAGACACCAAGGTGTAATAGATATATCCGTAACACAGCAGTCATTCTGGTCCCAGGATCTGAACAATAGAAATCTCATCCACAGGCAGTGATCTTACATGATCTTTGCCAAAGAGCCACTTGAGGTTTCATGTCTTGCTGGTTTACTAGTACCTGATCCCAGTTCTGCTTGATTCTGTTTTTCGAGTTGCACTGGTGCCTTGAATAAGTAAATTCATTTACTCCTATCTGGAAGCTAGTTGCCAGCCAACCCCCACTAGGCTCTGGCTATATATACTCTGTAGGCTGGGTATGTCCTTTCCTGATTATAGGTCTTACTTCCTGGATTCCTGATTTATTTGTTCTGCGAAGATCCTGCTGCAATTCCACTTCTCCTTGTGATTCTTGTTTTTGCTTGCTGGTATCCAGTTCTCTTCGGAGAGTTTCTCTGCTGCAGTCTGCATGTCTCCAGTTTGAACTCTGACTCCTTGTGCACCTGGCTTTTGGTGATCCTGGTTCTTGAAGTTCCCTCCTACTCTTCTGCTATCACCTCAACAACACCAGTGGGTGGCTCCCTCAGGGGCCACGACCTGGGGATCCCCATGCAGCAAAGGCCATACTCAATTGCGTTGGTTAAGGGTGAAGATCAGGGATCCCTTAGACTCCACACCTTGGGTGAGGCTAGCAGCAAACCCGCTGTGGTGTCCTGCAAACCCCTGTTATCCTGACAATTTCACGGAAAGTGCCACAGTCGCTCTAGTGTTGCAAAACGCAGTGCCCAAGGGTAATGTCTGCAGGTCCTTATCAAGGATCAGACCAAGTTTGTCCTGGTCTTCCTGTTTTATACAAATAATCCTTCTACCTCGGTGATCATCCTGATGTTTAGCGTTCTACCCTGCTTCAGGAGTCTCCTGGTATCTGTAGCGTCCTGCCTACTGCAGTACAGCATTTCTTAGCTAAGCACAGCACTGTGTCTCATCCCTGCAGCATGAGAGCTAAGTGAATGTTTAAAGTGTTGGTTTATGTACTCTATGCTGCTCCAAGGATGCTGTGACTGTTATTTCAGCTATGTGCTGCAAGTGATATTGCACCTCCTGTTCAGTTCAGATAATCCAGGTTTTCACAAATGTTTCCATGTGAGCCTACACCAGTTGCCACCAGTTTTGGGGGGGCTGAGCCCAAGGGCCACAATCTGAGAGTTCCTAGCAACAAAGGCCATACCGCTAATTAAGTAGGATCCTGTTTTACTGAGTACAAACGATGTTTCCTCAGGCCACTGCTACACAATGGATCCGCCTTTGCAGGAATTCACACAATATTAAGAAAGATAGCAGTCTGACCAATTCCAGTAGTGTGACTAGTTGTGTTTAATGAACCAGTATCATGACCTGCTTTGGGCTAGAAGCCATTTCTCAAATGAGAGAAAAGGTTTCCAGGGAAAACAGGTCATGATACTGGTTCATTAAATATAAGTAGTCACACTACTGGAATTGGTCAGACTGCTATCTTTCTTAATATTGAACAAAGGCCATACCCCCTTGCGGGGGTTAAGGGTATAGACCAGGGGCTCCTTACACTCAGAGCTATGGTCTTTAAGCAGCATCAACCCCACTGTGGTAAAGAGGATTGACATTCTCTGTTCCCGCTCCTCTATCCTCAAGCCTCAACTCGACTCGAGTCTTCAGTCTCAATTTCAGTACTCTTTAGTTCTCTGAGATGCAGGGTTCCCCATGACAAAATGAAGCACAGCACAGATTATAGAAAGGTATGGCAGGGCTAATACAGCAACATGTTATATACACGTTACCAATGTTGCAGAAAATCCAGCTTCATTTTAGCAGTATGCTTGCTGTCCATGTTGTTAGTGCTGAACTAGCTGCCGTTAATCAGTACAGGTGGAGCTCATCCAACACTCCCAGCCCAGTTTAAACCCAGAGCTTACAGCACCTCACAGACCTTGACCTCTGACTTCTCTGGAAAGAACCTTGGCATGCGTTCTATTTCTGTGTAATAGATTGTTCTCTTGTCCTTGTTTACAAGTTCCTGAATCTTGTTCTCGGGATATCAATATCCTCTCCAGCTTTCATATTCCTCCTTCCAGTCTAGTTTTGTTTTCCTGGTTTCTGCTATTAGTATTGCTCTCCTTGTATCTGACTCTTGCCCTGTTCTGACTATGATTCTGCCTTACTTACTGGATTCTACCAGTCTACATGTATTTCTTACTATGTTGTTGTTTTACCTTCTGCTTCTAATGCTGCATATATGTGTAGGAAAGTGGAAATAATAGATATTTCATTTCCTAATATGTTCTATGTGTAAGAGTATTATGCATTATGTATTTTACAATGTGTTCTACTGAGATAATGTGATAAGGTTATGTAGTGACATAATTATTGCATTCAGGAAATGTATGTTTATGAATATGTTAATCTGGGTGAGATCTCAGAGTTAATATATGCTGCTGTTAAGAAAGTAACAAGGTCTTTGACTTTGGGCTCCAGGGCCTCCACGAGAAAGGTGGCAGGTGACTGTCGGCTATGAGAGTTAGTAGAGCCAGAAGTGATAGTTAGCCCTAGCTACAGAAGGGTAGCTTCCCCAACAACGAGTGCAATGGACTTGGTGTACCTGGGTATCTTGGACAGAAGGTCAGGCACTAAGAGAAGGGTCTCATTGGAAGGGCTTAGGGTGGAAATTCACTAGGTCTGGAGGCTGGTAGAGTAACTTGGAGTGAGAAGCATGCAGGTTGAGTTTGTCCCAGATGCTGAGAGAGAATTCCTCTAAGTTTCCAAAGGAGTGGGTACCTGTGCACAACCCAGAGAGGGGTGAGAGCTCTTCCTTACTCTTGTTGCTAACAGAGGGCAAATATGCACCAAAGTATGCTCTATGTCTATAAGATGAATGCTCTGCTATAAGTTTAAAGTATGCTCCTTTTTGGTGTGCTGTGAATAAAACTTTTCCTATTTGAAGAACCTCTAGGGCCCATGATTGATTTAAAGGTACAGGCACTACTCCTATCCCCTGAGAGAGTGAAACTGTGTGCAGAAATCCATCCCAAGAGTGGATGTGATTGTAAACGCAAGTAGAGTGGTCAAAATAGTGTTACATACAGTATGTTTGGCACACTTGTGAGGAATGGCACCCTTGTGTGGAATGATTGAATAACTTGTGCCAATAAGATTTGGTGGCAACTGAATAGAAGAAGAAGAGGATCTGACCCAAAGTCGGTGTTGGCAGTTATAGACAAAAGAGTACACTAATATTAGGCTCCCCTGGGTTTAAGTAGACATAATAGCACACAGTTAAGTGGGACTTACTTGTGAGGCCCAAACCTAAGTTAGGTGAGGCCCAAAGGGAACTTTATCTAGCTGTGAAGATTTGATTTTGAATAGTAACTTTGTGGTGTTTTTCCGGATGTCTTTTCCATATTATCCATATTGCGCACAGGACTTTTATAATTACTACTTATTTATAACTTTAGGATCTAATGCAAGGAACGCTAACACATTTTTTGGAGGATTTTAAGCTGTAAGTACAAGGTACTGCCACTGTGATAGAGCAAGAAGCTGGAGATGTTTAACAGAGAGAAGAGATCATCCAGCAAGTATGATGGGATAGGGTTTTAACTTGTTTAAAATCATCATCACCAAGGTTGTAGCAAGTTATGAATAATTATAAAGTGTCAAGAGACAAAAACTGCTTGACTCTTAACTTTAAGTCAGATTTAATCCTGGATCAGCATTCCAACATAACAGAATAATTCATAACAAAGTATGTTTTACTTCAAATATTCCAACCTATTCTAGAGGCTTATTAGAGAGCACGCTAACCTTTAATGGAAAAATGTAAGGAACAAGACGGGAAACTCTCTGCTTTTAATAAAAATATATTTATATTGTAATTAGCTTTTCTGGTTTACAATTAGCTTCTTTTTTTTTTCTTTGTTTATAAATCCGAACATTTCTGCCATACCATGTGGAACAGGTGTTCTGGATTAATATGCTTTCTGATACATGTATATGTAATATACTGTGCAAAATTCACAAAAATGTGCCAAATTTTACTGCTAACTTTTACTGCTTCACCCCCCTCCCCCCATGGAAACAGGTAAAGGTTTGCAGCTGATCTGTTTTAAACTGAATGTAAGTATTAGAAGGGTAGGAAGAGTGTTACTGCAATGAACAAATAGAATCAACACTACCTGGACACCGTAAAAATGATTCCATTCAGCATCTGTGTGGTGCAAGTGGAGGGTTATGGGTAAAGCCCTGCAGTCAAAGATAGGTGGAACTATAAAGTAAATGAAGGTAAAGGATGCATACAGAAAGAGGTAGGGGTGGAATATCACCTATATACAATCTTTCTGTTCCAGCACTGCCCCAGTTTTCTACCTTCTGAATCCTAACCAGACCTCCTGCATTACACTCTTTTAAAACAGCTTTCTCTGCCACCTGTTCCAGTATAGCTAAACCTTAATAGACTGAGACACAATATCTCTGCTTTAATCCTATTCCCACTCACAATTTCCTCTTGACATAATCTGACCCATAAGCACTGCCCAGTCTGATGAGATCTTTGCTATGCTCATGTTGCCTCACCCTAATTATACCCAGCACATACACTGTAATGCCCATTCCAATTAGGGCATGGCACAGCAATGAAGATTTTATGGAATGTTTAGAGAGAGAGTGAGAAATGATAGCTGAAACCCTCAATGCTAATAAACATTACAGATACAATCTATATTTATTTGGTTATTGATATGATTAGACTAAGGCAGGAATTTATAAAATGTATATAATTATAAAAGTTTTTCGACTTGTTAATGTAGTATACTGAAGTTGGCCCAGTATACTACGAAAGTTATAAATTCTTTTCTCCTTATCCCAAACCCTAAGTTGGGAGGTTTATTATCATTTTGACCACTAG
>JAKJJM010067655.1:0-11317 GCA_021901965.1 Pipa carvalhoi | reverse complement strand
TGATATTATACTTGTATTGTGTAATGCACTTTTCCCATGTCTGTATTATATTTGTATTGCTGAATTGTACAGCGCTGTGTAAATTTGTGGCACTTTATTAATAAAATTATACATATATACTGTACATCTAAACTGTTATGCAGTTATACAGATACTTTAGGAACACCAGCAACTCTGTGACCAAACAGAGCCTATATTATTTTTTGTTAAGAAAAAGTGCTGTTTTTGTAAAACAATAACTTCAGCAGTAGAATAAATACATCATTTTCCAAACTACAATCAAGGCACAATTAAAAGCACACTTATTTTTCTAAACTTTAAGGTTTAAACTTTAAAGAAGGAAACTGGAAAGTCTTTTTTAGTAGCTTTAGCACAAACTGGTCCCAGTACTGCAATGGGAAAAATATGGCACCGCCTTATTAAATTCTGTCCACGATGAAACTGATAGCGTCAGAACTAGCATAAAAAAAAATTGCGATTATTTTCTAATCACAATGGCATGCCCAAATTCTGTCAGCATAACTGAAAGACCTCAGACAATAAAAAGATTTCAATTCTGAGGACCCGATTACCCAAGTATTCTCTTACTCAATATTAAGATACATTTACACCAGAAAAATAAAATGGTTGTAATTTGTATTGGATTATTTGGACTGGAAAAACAGTTCTCACTATGCAGCACTTGCAAAAAATGTCATCTTGAAAGTTACAGTTCTGATTTTCAATTGTTTTTTTTTGCGTGGTCTCTCTTTTGGCTAGTTGCAGCTAAACTGAACTTTCTGGGACAGGTCAGGATTATGTATTACTTGGGAGCCGCAGGGTTTGTTTACTCAACAGGTAAAAGGATGGCTGCAACCACAAGGAAGGGATAAACTCAGAATACTACAAATGAGGAATTCAAATATAAACATTTTACAGGTACTTTGTAGGAATAACTGCAATGCCAAACCAAATAGGTTTTTTTTCTATTTGCAATGTTACCGATCTTTTAATTATACTACTGCTAAATCAGACAGGACCAGTAACAATGGAATAAGGAATAATTGTTATTTTAGATTTTATTGTTTGGCTTACTCTTTCCTACATGGTACTGGTAAAAATGTTATTTTTGAAGTTGAATTCCTAATCTGTATTGCTTGGAGCTTGGTTTACATTTTAGAATTATTTTTAACCTGAAGCTGGCTGAGAGTTTTGTTTAACAATGAACTATAGAACGATGGTGCCACCATTGCAGAGACTCAGGACTACCCTCTGTTTCTGCTGCTTCAAAGGCACAATCTATGACTGAACATATGTGAGCAATGCTGGATGACAGGGGCTACCCTAAGCCCTCTGCTCTCTATAGAGGCCGAGACGCCAACTGCCAGATGGTAACCCTGTTCACTAAAGGGGTTGCTTAGCAATACACAGGCTAGTTGGCATTTAGCATGCCAGCCAACGACTTTAGCTGCCCTTTGAGTAAGCAAACTCCCACCTACTCCTATTTTATGGAACACATATTAGCTATAGTAAGCCCAATTTGTATGCAACCAGCAGAGAAAACACAAAGCAATAAAGATCAGGAATTAGACTTCAAAGATTCATTTGTACTGCATTGGAATATCTGCCATGTTAATGTCCTTTAAAACTACAATTTAGTTTATATGTTACAAACCCTGGCCCCCCAGATGACAGGTCACATGACAAACAGGATAAAAAGTAAAACTAAATGTAACAAAAAGAAAACTGAATACTAATAACACACAGTCTTAGAACATTACCATGCACAATACATTTAATGCTATACAATTTTTAAAACGTTGTAATGCAGTTAATAAAAAATCTATTGAGATGCAGGTTAAAAAAAAAAAAAAAATCCAGAAGAATTAGGGTGAAATTTATTAAGCCTGAAAAGACTCGAATACTCAGATTCGAGTCTTTTCGGGCTTAATCTCGCTTTCACTATTCCGCAATCGGGTATTTCGACAGAAAGGTAGCCATAAGTTCTATGGCTACTAAACTTTCGGTCGAAAGGCCCGATTGCGGAGCAGTGCAATCGAAGTTCTCGCAGGATGATCTCGAGAGATCATGTCCCGCAAGAATCTCGAAAAGACCGATAGCGGTCTTTCCGAGTTAAATAAATTTCGCCCTAAAACTCATTATTGATGCATGTATTAGCCTTCAGAAAAAATGCTACGAAAAAAAATATACCGTAGCTATAGTAGACTACTACTAAACACATAAATTACACCATACCTTGCTACGCTGTCAGAACTAGGTGTCCAATTTCTAATTCACTAGAGATCCATAACAAGTCTACTATACACAGAGCAACGTGTAATAACTAATCGGCAGCCTTTGTAGCCTTTACAGAAGGTTTTTCCTCTCCATCATAACAGCTGGTAAAAAGCTGGAGGAATTTTAACCCTAGTGAGATCAAAATTAAAGCCATAACACCTGCAATCACTTGCCAGTAAGTAGAAAACTTATTCTTAGACACTGAGGAGGCTTATTCATTAAAGTGTGAATACGACTGTTTGCTTAGCGCTGATTACCTGCAAATCTGCTACTCTAAGTGGTGAAATTTCTTAGTGAAGAAGTGAGCGTTTCTTATGTAGTGTGGTATAGTCAGACAGTAGATAAAGTGCACGTAAAAAGACAAAATCATAGATCCTTACGTTTTACAAATTTTTTTTCTGTTAAACATATTCAATACAACATCTGTAAATTAAATCTAGTATTTTCAGGGTCAACTAGATAAAAAGTAGAAGACTAGTATAAAACAACTCCAAGGGGGTTATTTATCGAAGTTCGAATTGTCGTGTAAAAGTGTGAATTCACCACTTCCCCATATCCGGGTATTCAGCAAACTCTGCGACGTAGTGAATTTGGCAGCTAACGACGGTCGCACAATAAACAATAGACTGCTACTGACACAGTTGTGACTTTGTTATGAGAATTCTGACATGGCCACAGATTTGTTATGGGAATGCTCTGTTTAATGAATAAGGGAGGAGAATTCACTTTGAAGAGTCGATAAATAACCCCCCTATGTGTTTCAAACAGAAAGAAAGCAGACCTTGCTCAACTGTGAAAGCAACCTCTTGTTAAGCAATCACTGACATGGTTCAACTAGTAAGTCACAAGAGTGTTATTTTGTTGGATAAAGCTGTACTCCGTAATAGATGGTGGTTGGCACGATTTGCTTTCAATAGTTGGCATTAACAGGTTGCAAAACCCAAAGAAAAAAAATAAGAACACTGCAAATATAGATCAAAATTTTTCCCAAGAAAGAAGTAAAACATGAGAATGGTATAAAAGACAGACGTTTACATTGGCAAAAGAAACACACTTTAGTGCAAGCAGAACAGCCAACACAAAGGCACATATAATAAGAGAAATTACTGGTTCAGAGCAATCAATGGCCTGACTTTTTAAAAAGCAATAATTTTTGAAGAAAGGAAATATAGTTTAATGTTTTTTTGGGAGAGGACAGTTTCATGGTGCGGTTACTTCACCATGAGGTCAGAACTAAGTTTGAATACAACACTGCAAATCAGGAGATTTGTTCCTGTAAAGGGGTAACTACTGAAGGGGGCACCTTGAGACGTCTGCAGAGAGTGCGCAGTTCTTCAGTATTTAGGGCATCGATCCTGCGGTGGTACTCAGCCACAGATACTACCTGAATATGGAGACAGGAAGACAATAATTCTACTGACGGACACTATTTTCTTTAAAAGAGGAAAGTTAGAAAACAAGCGACAATAGCAAGACATGAAAGGAAACAGCAGCAGATGTGAACAATGGTAAAGGTTTATGTTTGATTGCACAAAATGTGATCTATTCAGGAGCACTGTCCACCAATGCCAGGCCCCCTTGCCACTGTGAAAATGGATCAACAGGAAGTCAATGTGAAATGAGACCGTAAATGAAAAGAAATGAATGAATAAATAAATAAAATTCTTTAAATTCAAAAAGTAATGGTACCAATACACAAATTAAGCACATTTGATAATTCAAAACAGCATAAATAAGAATAAGGCAGCTAAAGCCACATTTTTGAAAAATAAACTTCTTTTTTAATCCAAACTAGCTATTTCTAAATAGGTGTTCTAAATAGCAGACAATATGTTCATTTTTTTGTACTGTGCCTTTTATTAGATGAAAAAAGGGAACAGCCTATTGTATTCCAGGTCTGGATGCCACACATTCACTGAGTATTTAGATGACCTGTCTTACTGAATAGGAGCCTCTATAAGGTTCATTTGTACTGGTGTTTGGAATAAAACAGTGTAGGGAGAATATTTTGCAGCACAGAAGTCAAATACGACTAGTTCTTGATGCAGCAAGAAGTCACACAGCAGGTGTAAAACTTTTATGTAAGGCTACTTATATATAACTTTACATTAATGCTGTCACTAGAATCATCTGTATTTAGCAATTTAGAATATTTTGGAGTTTTACTGACCAGATCTTCCCTTTTAGGACATCATTCAAAATAAAGAGCTGGAGGACAGCAAATGTTGAACTGATCACGCATTAAAAACAAAAAAAGCAGACAGTTTCTACATGTAACTCATTGCTCTAAAGTAAATGAATCCAGCAAACCTGTAATTCACAGCGACTCATGCAGCACATTTATTCTACAGTATCCCAATTACATAGATCCATGCATGTCAATTTCTCCTTTAAAAGATGAAGTTATGAAATAAAATCAAATGCAGGTGTGAATAGATTTTAGTACAATTCTGCACACTGCACATTTTACAAGTCTCCCTCTGTACAGGGGAAAGTTGGCATGTATGCATGGATCAAATCTAGATACACACTGGATATTTCATTGGCGATATGCAAACAAAGTGTTTGCGATCAAAAGCATTTGTATTTTATTTATTTTTAAAGGGATGCTTTGTGAACGAAAACAAAACTACTTATTGCAGTGATGATTATTGATCATTTCAGATGCATGGCGAGTGGCTGCTAAAAATAACAATACAGTCTGCAGCATGCATCTGAATGCATAACTAAATCACCACTGCAGTATGTAAAAGATATGATATGGGTATCTTACATAGGGTTACCATTTTATTCCTGTAAAACAGGTTTAAATCACCACTGCTATAATACTGCATGTATTCACTAAATCAAAAGCAACCAGTCTGTATTTCAACATGTATGCATACAACACGTCTTTGGGTTTAAACTTTAAAAGTCAAAGTCCTAACTGTAACTCTGCCCTATGAAAAAGGCATTGCACCATAATGAAATTTACCCGGCCCCTGTCGCACTTACGGGGATTCAGCTGGTTCCCTGATTTATTTCAATTATAAGCGTGCAGGCGCTTACAAGTGATATAATGCAGCCGGCGCTACACAGGAACTCTTTCCTGTATAGACGCTCGGCGCTCACCATCCTAGATGATCACGTCGCAACGTAGTAACGCGCAACATGCTCATCTAGGCCTGACAGCCGAAGACAGAGGCGCCGGGTCCGCAGCGTGGGAGAGGCTGCAAGCGCTAGGCAATTATATTTTTATATATATAGCCCGGCCCTCCAACGGTCTGAGGGACAGTGAACTGGCCCCCCTGTGTAAAAAGTTTGGGGACCCCTGAAGTACAGTATGCCATGGCTTATTTGACTGCATAGAACCAAGTCTGTCCCAACAAATCCAGGACCCTTGGTAACTTTTACTTAATAGGTTAATATGTATGTTCGTTGGCATTTATTGAATGCTTATTGATAATCACTTAAATGGTAACTACAGTACTAAAATCCAAGTAAAACCAAGTACACACAAGCTGTAAGGGAAAAACAAGAACAGTAAAATAATTTTAGAACGATATACAATTACAAATGAAATTATTTCGGATTTGCACAAAACAAATGTAAATGACCTTAGTCAAATGTGTCTCATGTCAAATACGTAGATAAAATGATTGCAGAAAAAACTGGCTAAAATGGGTAACAACATTGATTAACTCAAGCACACAGCCACAAACATCACAGAGGACATTATACAGAGGGTCAATCACATGAGTTATTCAGAAAAATGCAATAAATTACTTTCTAAGGTAGTAACTATTAGATTTTATTATCTTGCTGCAGTAGTACTTATGGGACGCTCGTCATCAACAGAGGTAAAACAAAAAAATCTGGGAATAAAAAAAAAAAAAAGGTTGCAATTTTATTAAATAAACGAAGCAAGGTTTCAACTGTTTCTCTAATTCTCAGAAAAGTTGCTAACATTTATCAGAGAAAGTTCTTCCAAAAAGTTGCCCGGCATAAAAAAAAAACACTAGTGTGCCCAAACCTAAACTTTTTTTCTTACAGCCTCAGAGGATGCCCACTTGTCTTTTTTTTATTAACCTGAAAGTGAACAGCTTATGACAATATTTCTTATAAAGGACCGGTTATATATGTATAGAAGGTGATCATGTCACCTATAGTGTAAATTGATACTTACCTGATTGATCTAGTAGCAGTACATGAAATGTACAGGTGCTAGATCAGTATTCATCTGACGATCCACAGCCCAGGATCATCAGATGAATACATCACCGCTCTGCTCACTTCCAGGTCTATGTAAGTGATGTCGGTCCCTCATAAAGACCCGTCCCCCTCCAGTTTTGTGGAAATTAACCGACTGCACATGTATTCTCAGTATTTGAAATAGAGCACACACACACACACACACACACACACACTTACTTCAGCAAGAAACAAAACAGGATGTGAAAAACATTCTTGAAAAAATAATTAAATTTACAGCTGCCAAACAGTATCTTTTAATTGTTTATTATATTTTTTTTTGTTAAGAAGAAGGGGAAATATAGTTTAAATATGGGATTGTTTATCATTCATCTATTTCCCATAACTCCTTTGTGACTGTCTGTTATTGAGATATATGCTGGCAGAGCGGTCCAGTGGGACATATCTTGTGAGAGCACCAGGGAGCTGTCCCACAGCAGATTTTCTTCCACTACTCCACTCAGACAATTTGTGTGTAAGCTCAGATTGTGCAAAGACAACATGAAACAAAGCAAAAGCTTTGGGACCATAATATGAAAATATGTGAAATGTGTGTTGAGAAAATGGCATAGCTATAGAACACAATAACCTAATACAGCAAGATGGACCTGCCTATCTAGAGTAACTATTCAGATGTGTGAAATAACCAAGTACTGCTCAAGGTTTTCTCACCTACATGTCTTGCTTGTAAAGCAATGCAAAACATGTAAAGCAGACTGTAAACACTACAGACAATTACTTGCATCATTTCAGTAGTTCCCATGACTTATGTCAGGTTGCATCACATTGCTAATACTTTATATTTGGAAAAAGTGAATAAATAGCAGGCAGTTAAGTAAATCAAAGCAGTAGAGTTCACTCTTTTGTTGTGTTTATTTCCCTCGAGTTACCTTTTTTGGTTTATAAATATCTCCCTCATATCTACAAGTGTTTGCCCTTGAAGCAATCTAATGACGTGTTACACAGCTTTATATTATGGATCCAAGGAGTTTTTTTTCCTGGTTTACTGAGCAATGGTGACAAGAGGACAAACACAAACTATTATCTGTGAGCATTACTTTCTTCCAAGAAAAATCAAATACAAAATGTACACATAAAAGGTTATTCAATACAATATTTCCAACTGCCACTTACATTTCTCTTAATCTAAACCTGCTCCGAAAATTCCAGTCTTTATACACAAAATTCCTCAATACTGTCTCTCTCACAATTTAGTAACCTAGGCCTTTCCTTCCACTAGTCTTCATGCCACTGGAAATAATTTTCATTAAATGTTTAAAGCAGATGAAAAGTCAAAAACTAAATATTTAATATTCCATTGCCCTTCTGCAGCAATATAATCTTTTTTACTTCCTGCTTCCTCTTTAAAATCACTGAGCAAGCACAGAAGCTGAATTCTGACCTAAATCATTATTATCTGTCTTGCAAAACACAATAGCCCATGTGGATTATCCCACAGGAAACAATGGACACTATTTTCCAACTCAGCTAAAAATCAGCTAGTGTGACCCCAGCCTGAAAAGGAAATAGGTAGTGAAAAGGACTGCAGCTCTGCAGTTGAAGCAAAGAAGATTTGATCAGTAAGTATTAGAATCACCCCTAGAGTTATGAGCCTTTAGTTGTCCTTTTAATATGTGGACAAAAAGTAAACTTTTCAGTTTTTAAGCAAATCATGTGATTGTAGCTTGAAAAAGAAAATGTTATTGCAGTTACAAAAGCTCCCAAAAGAAAGTTAGAGGTTCTCTGCAATGTATATCTTGAGAACCATGTAACATGTGCAATGCTGTGTCCATTTATTTGGGATTCATTACTACCTGTATAATTACTACTACAATCATGCAGATAAGTTCATTATCTCTGCCACCTTGCTCATCTTTCTTTTGCCAGGTCTCAACTTATGTACTGTACTTTAACTACAAAGTCTTGTTGATTACAGCAGTGTGTAACCTAGCGGCAACTTTCACTAATGTTCCTAGAAAATAAATTTACTTTACAGCAGGTATATAAGAAGTTTCAGGTAAGATGGCATCACAAATATTAATTATTTAACCTCCTTCAAACTATTTGGTGAATCCAACATTTTAAAATCCCAAAATCATGTAAAGAGCGAGAGGGTGGAACTACCCATGTATTTATTGCAATGTTTTAGTGTAGCAATTTCCACCCTTTGTCATTATATAGTCACCAGAAAAAGCAAGAAATATTTCTGTTACTGCCGTGACGCCATTTGTGTTATAATTAGGATAACCCCCTCCCCCATTAAGAATTTCACTTATCACATGTAACAAGAGAGAGACGATACCTTGCCTACACTGGGCACTGTTTCTTATCATAAGGCTTTAAAATCTAATCAACATGTAAAATGAGGCTTCAAAGAACTTTAAAGAAAAGTAAAGCCTAATGGAATTTTCTGTTACTTTAATATTTTTTTTTGTTCAGTATTTACCTTAAAATAAGAATTTTTCTAATTTGCAATAATTATTCTGTTTGGTTTTTAGCAGGGCTGTGGAGTCGGTAAGCCAAAGCCCCGACTCAGACTCCTCAATTTCCCCTAGCTCCCGACTCCGACTCCACAGCCCTGGTTTTTAGAGCTATTACCTCTTGAATGCCCTGTCTGCTCATCAGAGACCCAAGCATGCACAGTAGAATGTCTGATGCAACTTTTACATCTAGCAGATTAAAATAAAAAATACTCATTTTCAAGCAAACACTGTGCATTTTGCCTTGAAAAAGATCCAGCTTTCTTTTATTCCACAGAACAAGTTGCAACATTTATAAAATGTTATTAAAACTCTGTATCCATGATACATTCAAGAAAAAACAAACAAAAAAAACAACACATATCGAATCAGATCTGCCCAACTTTTGGCTAACCATTTGCTATGAAACTGCTACTCTTCATAGGTGAAACCTGCCATGGTGTTGTTGGTAGTTGTAGTTCAACAGCACAGAGTTGACTGCCACAAGTTTGACTGCCCAGAAATAACAATTCAGTGACAATTGTGAAAAGGATAGTAGGGTTGTTGGTCCCTATAATTGCCAAGCTTCTGTAGCAGGAATGAGAACTGCACACTGATTTAGGAAAAACAAAGGAACACCAAACAATTTACAAAATCTAAGCAGTTTAGAAAAAAAAAAAAACCCACAATAGACACACAGCACCTAGCTACACAAACAGACCCAGGCATGCAAATTACTGAATGCAGAAATTGCTATGATCCTTTGCTTATTTACCAGGGAATATTTGTGGTTGACTGCTGGATGTTTCTTCCCTTTCTTGCCATACCAAAACCGAGACATTTCCCTTTTCAAAGTAGTTCCTTTTCAAATCATATTAATGATTTAGATCAGGTTTGTTTTCAAACATGCTCCCAATGTTTTCTCAGTGCTTTCAGCACAAAGAGTGCTCTTGTGTGACACACTAACATCAGAGAAACCTTATACTGAACCACAGGACAGGGAACCAATCAGTAACCTGCCTGCATTTCTGGGTTGAACCAGGGGAATAAAGTTTGGTTGAGGTGCACATGACTCAGTAAAAAGAGAATCCTTTTTAAAGATACAGTGCACTAAATAAATGTAAATTCTACTGTTCTTATTTGTCAAGTTTGGCAAATACTTATAAAAGCTGTAAAATACAGGGGCGATTACTAGATAAAGGGGAAACAAATTATGTATTTCATGCAGTTTCTTAAACTGCTAAAACTGGATTTCAGATTTTTTTTCCCCTTCAAAAACGGGTAGGAAAGCTAGACGGCTACTGAGTAAACCAAGAATTTTAACAACTTGCGTTTCAAACATTGTGTTTTCTAATACACAAAAGATTACTCTGAAACAAGATCGTAATTGTGGCATTTTCTTCATTGAATTAGCCAAGTGCTGTAATTCAGCACATAAATATGCTTTCATTCTGGATTATGAAGTAAATCAATTTGACCAGCCACTCTGCAAAATCAGATTACACAGCTAATTTGTTAGCATACAATATACCCATTCTTCTATGTATCCTCCATAAAACAAGTCCGTTCTTTTCATTTTAAATTTAAACCCTTGAAAAAAGGCAGTAGGTCACATACTGGCGTTCAGCAAAAGAAAGCGTGTGGGGGGTCATTTAACAAACTGAGGCAATAGTGTTTACAGAATTTAAGAGAAACCCATCAAACTTTACAAAACTCACATTTAAACCACTTATGCATTTTAACTGCACCCAATGAATAACCATGTTGGAATCTGAAGTTGATATTGTTTTATGTACCTCTTCGGCCAAAAATATTGTGGAAATCAGTCAGCACGTGGTTGTATTATGTGATGCCCAATCCAGAGATTACAGAAACAGTAATTTAAGGCAAAAAAATAAAGTTATGAAATACCACAGCAGCACAAGTAATATGCCGTATTCAACCAAGCAAGGTGTGAAAAGCATTCACATATTAAAACTGCAATAAGGAACCATCGCTGTACAATGGCAGCTGTACAATGTTCATTCACCTCTCACCTAAACCAAGCAGGTTTCTCAATTCTGTATGGTATTTAGAATATCTACAAAGCATGGAACCAATAAATAAAATGGTTCACAAATCAAAAGGAAAAAGGACTAGTGTGGATGATTACAAGAAAGAATTTCTACTGCAGAAAAGATGAAGAACTGATGTTTTAGTTTCAAATGAATAACAGACTCCGCTAAACTTAATTTATACTTTTCAGCACATTAAGGGGGTCATTCCGGTAGCTCCGAATTTTCTGTCCCAAATTCACTTATAGCGAACTCCCATTATAAAGTCGCGACTGCGACAATTCTCCCATTATAAAA
>JAKJJM010067538.1:0-14367 GCA_021901965.1 Pipa carvalhoi | reverse complement strand
TAGTACTGCATATGTAAAGATGTAATCTGACTATAGTTCCCCTTTAACGTCTACTTACAGTTTGCTAGGTCATATGCCACATAAACGATTACTGTCTAAACTATAATGTGTTTATTAAAAGCATTATTTTTACAAATGAACAGAGAATTAGCCAAAGGATCTCACGCAGTGAGTAGTTATTAAAGGCTTGTGATCTAGTTGGGCTGGCGATGTGTATTTTTTTTACTATAAGCAAATTAAAGACATACAATGTTTTCCCAAAATAGTCCTGGCTGCTTCTGTGTTTTGTTTCAAGAAAGGTTTAGATTCATGCCTAGAAAACCATAATATAGAAAAGGACAGATAACAATTCAAATTGGAGGAGTAAAACAGAAACTAATTAGTATTGCTCTTTACAATGGTAAAGGAATATTTCCTCTTAGCAGAGTTGCTAAGGTTTTTTTTACACCTTTTCCTGGGTTATCCATATTACTATTTCTGTGCTACTTCCTGTAGCTTATGGCTATGTTTATTTCAATGCATTAATAAGTGCCTCTACTCAACACTTCTGCATTCAACAAAGATCTATTTCTATGGGCATCTTTTAATAAGAATGGTGTTTTAATAGTGTAATGCTTTTTAATACAAATAAACTAAGTTGATTATGTGGAGTTATTAGTGGTGGCTATCTTTCCAAAGGTATAGAGATCGATTTTGATTGTCTTGTGCCTCTTCAGTCCTTCTTTGGATTGCATCAACCATGTATAAATTTACCTCTCTGGGGCACATCATTTTATGCAAAACACCAAAAATAGGAAATTGTGTTGATTGGCATGGTAGTCATTTGTATGCAGTATTGGTAGTTCTTTGCGCGTTAGCAGTGTTGGTAGTTCGTTGCGCGTTAACAATGTTGGTAGTTCATTGCATTAGTGGCATTGGTAGTTCATTACACGTTAGCAGCACTGGTAGTTTGTTACGTGTTAGCAGTGATGGTAGTTCGTTACGCATTAGCGTCGTCGGTAGTTTGTTACGCATTAGCGCTGTTGGTAGCTCGTTAAGGGTTAACGGCGTTAGTTCGTTATGGGTTAGCGCCGTTGGTAGTTTACACATTAGCGGCATTGATAGTTCGTTACAGGTTAGCGGCATTGGTAGTTTGTTACAGGTTAGCAGCATTGGTAGTTTGTTACGTGTTAGCAATGATGGTAGTTCGTTACGCATTAGCAGCGCTGGAAGTTTGTTACGCAATAGCGCTGTTGGTAGTTTGTTACGGGTTAACGGCGTTAGTTCGTTATGGGTTAGCGGCATTGGTAGTTTGTTACACGTTAGCGCATTGGTACTTCATTACAGGTTAGCGGCATTGGTAGTTCATTACGCGTTAGCAATTCGCTACAGGTTAGCGGCATTGGTAGTTCATTGCGTGTTAGTAGTTCGTTGCACGTTAGCGGCGTTGGTAGTTCATTGCGCATTAGCGGTGTTGGTAGTTCATTTTGTGCTAGCAGTGTGCCGAAAAATGCACAAATACCCCATAAACTGCTAAAGCGATTCTCTCAATTATTTGCCTCAAGTAGCATCAGAGACTTTGTCTACTTCTGTCCCCTGGTGTGCTAACGTTTCATAGACATGGGACCATGTGGGGATTTGTTTTCTAACATATAAAGAATGGCTGTAGACAGACACAAAACAATCAGTAAGTCACAAATTAAGAGACTATTTATGGACGCCTTATATTGAAGAAACTACCATTCCAATCCAATGGGACTACTTCTTTTTATGGCTTTGTTGTTTAGCACCCAATTTGCCCACTGTAATTTAGAAGCACTTGGTAACTCAATAGGGGAAGGACCGAAGGCTGAGGCCTGTGCTAGTGACAACTCATCATGGAAACATCTCCTAAAGAGCTCTGTTACTAAACCACCAACGAGATGCTGTTAGCATCTTTCTACAATGTCCGTGCTGCAAAGTTCCCAGGGAACTACACCTCCCAGCATCCGCGACGAGATGACGTCGGTGAGAGCTGCAGCTCAATCAGCTGGAGAGAACCAACACGAACGCTTCCGCAAGCTGACTGCCTAGTTCATTGCCTGAAAAAACAACAACTTTATTGACAGCACCAAGTGTACAGAGAGGCGTGGTGGATTCTGGGATGCGTTAAGGTGACTGGAAGGTGAGAATATTTTGGTTATTTCTATGTTTTGGCTTTTTCTCTTGCAGAAAGCCTTTATCCTGCTACAGTATATGTGACACACATAGCTACACAGTATGCAGTGCCAGGATACAGTGTATAGTATGGCAGGTCTCTATGTATTTGCTCTGTCATTGCACTGTGGGAGAAGGCAAAGTCAATGCAATGTTTATTTTTATTCTATGATTACGGTGAAAGCATAGTCTAGGGTTTGGGTTAACAGAGGAGGAGTCAGTTGTACTATATCCACCTACTTTCCTTTTCCTGCTCTTTGTCAGTGGTGACTAATTAATAACTAAACCATACTTGTAGTCAATGAGGCTAGGAACTGTGATTGCTGCAGACCTGGACTGATTGATTTGATGTCTTTTTAACCTTTAATGAATATGTTACCCTGTAGGGACTGTATCTAATATGTTACCCTGGAGGAACGGTACCTATTATGTTACCCTGGAGGAATGGTACCATGCTACAAGGAGAGATACTATAGTGTTCCCTTTGCATACAGGGATTTAAAGTCACCACCAGTGCCTCTGACCATCATTAGTACAGATCTTTCTGTATTTATATATGGTATTAGAACATTGTTTTTACCTGGCCCACTGATTTTTCACTTTTAATGTGTTTCCTGTATTTTACACCCTCCTAAAGTTTAACCCATAAACTACCCCTAATTACAGTCACCTCTTCCTTTGGATAATGAACTTTACTGTGTTTTAACCACTTTTATTCTTAACATTTTATAGGAGAGAAAAGCATATCCTTGCAGTATTTTAGTGCTGTAGTAGAGTGGCTGGTATCCATACATCAATTTTTGGTTTTGCTCTTGCTAGTTTTGTGACCTGTTCTACTTTTGTGAAAATTCATTGAATGGTATTTTATCCAACCCCTATTGTATTTGTTATTATCTCCTATTCTACTTCCTGCTTTTTTCACCCACGGAAGGAATATCCATAAGATGTTGATCTTGCAAATTGTTATAAACAAACATCAGTATAGGATAATCTGAAAGTACAGTGGTAATCTTGGGCTTGTGGGTCAAAATGTTAAGAATCAGAATACTTTCATTAAAAATTAATTTGATCTCTTTAGCAGTGATTTAGCATTGATTTCTCCAAAAATTGCTATGTGGCAATGTGAGTGCTTTACAAACAGCTGCATTTTGTATGCATTTATATACATGCAAAAAGTGTTCACTGCTTGCTATCGGGAACTATCTCTGGAGGAGTGGTAAGGGGTGTGGCTTAATGGGGATATACCAGAACTAACTGACTAGCTTGTAGACGTGCCTGGTGTTCAGCAGGATGTGCAGTTGAGTTATTGATGTACCATCTTGGATCTTCTGTTCTTATGCTTTTTTTTTAATGCAGGTCAAATACAGGTGAAAAGGTGCAACAATGCACCATTAATGACTCTTTAACAGGCAACATGGCTGATACCTAATGGAGAAAAGAGCCTAAGGCTGGGTTCACACTAGCTGATTTTCAGCTGAGTTTTTTTAAATTAGGCTAATTATTGTCTATAGTGCAAAACACAATAGCCTGTGTGGATTATTCCACAGGAAACAATTGATACTGTTTTTCAAACTCAGCTGAAAATCAGCTAGTGTGAACCCAGCCTTAAGCTTAAATATTTGTCAGAAGAAGCTAAGCCTGTATATACATCCAAGAGTATTCCTGCATATAGTAAACCAACCAAGGGTGCTGACATCCATAATAGGGTTTTAAGGAACTGTCACTTATGTATAAAGGCTCAGAAAGTGTTCCTCTGTACAGGCATGATTATTTTGATCCAACCAGTATTTTAGCTTAAAGTGCACCTGTCACCTCAAAAACACTAATGCTAATTTAGGTTATACTAAAGAAATAAACGTTTTTTTAATATATAAGTATTTTTAAAAATGTACCTTTAAGCAGCTTTTCTCTCTGCCATCTCCTTGTCAGCCCGACACGAGTTGGGGTGGGTGGGGCTTAATGATGATTGACATTATAGCTTCTTCAATCAGATCCCTTAAATCACCATCTAGCAGATATCTGATTGGAGGAGCTGTAATGTCAATCAGCATTAAGCACCGCTCACTCCAACTCATGATGGGCTGACAGGGAGATAGCAGAGAGAAAAGCTGCTCAAAGGTACATTTTTAAAAATACTTATATATTGCAAAAACATTTATTTCTTTAGTACAATCTAAATTAGCATTAGTGTTTTTGAGGTGACAGGTGCACTTTAACTAGCACTAGATAGCACACTTTACATGTCAGGCAGAAGAAGCAGTGCATAAAATACATTTTTCAATTTTAATCCTTCCCTTACATGTGTCCTGGGTACTTTTTGTGCATGCATGCTCAACCAAATATCCTACCCCCTATAAAATTGATTGCTATGTAACTGTGTACCACATTGTGGACCTTATTGACTAAAGGGCAAACAGTCATGTATAGCTATGAATTTGCATTTGATTCCCACTTCCTCATGTTTGCTTATTGAGTAAACTCTGTGATGTGACAAATACAAGTATAATTCGGGCTAATACGTTAGTCACGATCTTACGGAGCTGTTCACATTGCTTTTCATGCATCTACACAGGTACTTTGCATATTCAGTGTGGTGGAGTCAGCTGCAGTCACGAATTCTACAAGGCGTCGTACTCCAAATTGACCTGTCTGACTTTGCCATGTCAGAGTGGCGAATTTGAGGGTTGATGGCAGGGCTCCGGTGTGGCGTAAGGCGACTATTTCTTCAAAAGTGACAATGGCAACTGTGACTAAATTTGTCTGCAACTAAACTTGAACTATGGACAAAATGACATAGATGTCTGATTCACTTATATACAGTTAGTGGGATATGGTGAGGATGACGTTACTTCACTAGGGGAATTCACATCACTCCTAAGTACAAACTAGAAGACCTACAGTAGTAGTATATAGAGGTCCTGAATAGAATGACAAGGAAAGAAGAAAGAAGCCTCAGATTAATTTACAAATTGGTTTGAGGGAGGCAGTGATTGGTTGTTGGCAATGAAGAAGGCAATAGACATTCCTATGGCAGTCCAGATGGCATTTTCTTTTTTAGTGTTACTGGTCTATTAATCAATCAGTGAAGATGGTCATGTGATTGTCAGGTAGCTCACACACTGAAATGATTTTGAAACAATATCTGTCTTAATTTTGGCATTGACTTAAAAGTGATTGTTCATTCATTCTAAAATATTTGTTCATTTGATAGTTATTCAGTTTACTGTTCATTTATTATGCAAGTGTCAATTTATTTATTCATTTTTTTGTGAGCAACAACATTTTTCAACATGTGCAAACAATTTGATGATTGATGCAGTGCACCATAGCTTCTAATCTTCTATCATACACAAGATTTCCAAAACACTTGTTGAAAACCATTGTTTTGAATCATATTATGTGAAGATACTGATTTGTATGTGGCTTCTTTACCTTTATTTACTGTTATTAGTATTATTTTTTAGTTTTTAGTATTAGTATTTATACCACATCCATAAAGGAATTCCACACAACACAGTAGCTTCTTGCAAAAAATGGTCAACTAATCCCACATTTATTTTAAGTCCATTGATCTTTTTTTCTGCCTTAAACTAAATGTGGAATTAGTTCTCCGTTTTCTGTACAAAGCTACTGTGTTGCATAGAATTCCTTTTTGCATGTGCTATGTTCTTTATGTGATTTTTTGCATGTGCTATGTTCTTTATGAATTGAGAAATTTGCAGAATCCACTTGCACCAGTGAAAAAGTTCATGCTGTATATCGTGGTGGTACTTCACTGTTGGTTCATTTTTTATTTATAATCACAGTCATTAACTCAAGACTGTTTTTGCTAGAAAGAATGTATTAATAGTACTATGTGTGCCGGTAAACATGCTTTTTCAACAAAAATTAATAAAATTTTCGTTTTTTCCTAAATATAAATGTATACAACACTTCACAGTTTTTTATAAATAAAATAAAATCTTTTCTTAATTTTTTTTTGGGCATACGCAGTCAGTTTCGCCGAAACTTGGGGGGTGGGGGTGCGGTTCTATGTGAGGGGCCAACTTCACTCACATAGACCTGGAAGTGAGCAGAGCGGCGATGTATTCATCTGATGATCCTGGGCTGAGGATCATTGAATGAATACTGATCTAGCAGCAGTATAATTCATGTACTGCTGCTAGATCGATCAGGTAAGTATGGTTTGCCACAATAGTTCCCCTTTGAATACGCAAAGTTGGGGAAGTGGCAAATGGTTGTGAATTCACAACTTTACACAATTATGCAGACTTTGAATTATCCCCTATCAGTTTGGAAATGCAGAAAAATTGCAGCAAAAACCCAGCTTTAACAAAAAAAGGGGCTTTAAAAGAAGGGTTCATCCCTAAACACACCTATGAATTAATTTATTCGTGTCAGTTTTCTGTTCACTAGAAATGTATAAATACATATGTAAGTGAAAAAGCTTGTATGGTTTTGTGTGTTCTGAAGGCTCTTTAACTGGTTACAAATTAAAACACTTGAAAAGCATAAAAATGAGTAGCTCAGTTCTAAAGTTCAGTTGACAATAATTTCCTCAATGCACAGTTTGTGTTTATCCCAGAGTAAACAGATCAGAAACAGACTAAGATCTAATCTAGGCATGAATTCCACAGAAAACAAGTTTATTAATCATAGATAAGAAAATAATATGTCAAAGTTAATAAATATTTTTTAGTTTTCTTTTGGTGTATTGGAGCCTTTAAATGTATAAAGGATCAGCAACACCAAAAAAATAAAAAAAATCATGTTAGAAATAGCATGGCAGTCATTCAAATATAACTCAGTAGTAAAATGTTATCTATGAAGTTGAATTCATGAATTGTATTGCTTTCTGTCTGTTTTTATGCTTGCTGATAGCAGTCATGTTGTTAAAAAGATCTCACCCAGTTCCTTTGTTTTCTATGGTGCTTTAGATAATATACAGGATGTATACCTGAAAGCCCACTTTTTAAAGCTAAATAGCTAAATATACTTTACAGACAAAATGTAGAATTTTTGGACACATAGATTATATATATATATATATATATATATTAGCTATAAATGCATTTGAGGTATTTTCATTTTTGGTGTTACTGTCCTTTTAATGCTGAGGGTTCGACAGTTCTAGTTAGTGTTTAGAAAGAACCATTTTTTATGTAGGCATAGATATTTACAGTGCGTTCTTTGTAAGATGGTTAAGTAGGCCATGCTCTTGCAGTTTGCACCCAGTAGAGTACTTTATATAGTTGTTGCCTGTGTTTGTGAATGTTATGCATAATATGGGGGAGGGAAGGCTGTTTGTGTGATTTTAAACACTTTGTATGCAGAGGGAGGGCAGAAAGATACAGTGGGAGGTCCTTACATTTTGTACTGTCCTAGATCTAAAACTCTGCACGTCCTGCATTCTGTTTGTCTCAGGGACATTTAGAGGGTCTTTGTAGGGGGTGTCTGCAAGAAGGAGGTGAGATGAATATATATTTAGATTGTTTGCTGAGTAACAAGCGTTGTTAGAATACCGTTGACACACAAGACATGGAGTTAACATTCATGCTATGATTTGGATGACACTGAGTTTTTGTCAGTCTGTTTGTAGAACAGACTCTGTTATACAGCACTAAGCCACTTCTGCCTATACAGTTCATACTGCAGTCTGGAACGTAATGAGTGGTGTAAAAAATGTATGTTGCGTAAGACCTGCTAATAATTTGGCTTTTACTATTTTTTGATAATTTCTTTTATTTCTTACACAGGGATTACTTATATGTTTATGTTTCAACTATCTGTGGTCTGAGAAGGAAACTTGCACCAGGAAGCCACAATGGAGCTCAGTAGACAAGTCCGAGTTTTAATGCTGAACGATATGGAGAAGTTAGACAAGAGACTTTTCAGACTAGAGCAAGGTAAGTAATAAAACATGGAATGTAAAACTGATCCCTTCACTAACATCATTTGCATTTCATGAACTCTTTTAAGGGCAACGCCAGTCCCTAGACAATTATATTTCTTTCTTATTGAAACTAAACCATTTTTAAATGTGCAAGTGTTTAACAAAAAAAAAAAAAAGAAAAAAATTAGCCATTTCTGTTTGCTTTAAAAGTGATCTTTGCAAGAGCCCCCATTTACTTACCTGAAGTACCACTGGCACCCTCTTCTTCTTCTGTTAGAAGATGTTTTAGCATGAGAAACATCTGTGGCCCTTTTTACTCATTGTAAAACTTTTGCTGACAGAAGTGGTCATTCTCCTAACTACCAGTGAGTAAATATATTTTGTTTTTTTCTAAAAAGAAAAAAACATGCATCAAAACACGTAGGGGCATATTTACTAAGACCATTTGGACCATATTGATTAGTTTCACCTCATTTCACTGTCAGTTTTAATTTCTCTGTGCTTTTCGATTTATAAAGGATTGATAAAAATGTTTCTTCATTGAAATAAAACGCTATTGATAAGTTGACAAGTGCACACTTTGCAATTTTGTATAAGGGTCCCTTCCATTAACGATCAATAACTCAATATCCCTTTCGATGGGAAAACATTTTCGACTGTGGGGAAGTGACAGGACTAGCTCCATAGGGAATAATGGGTTTTCAACAGCCTGAGGCAGGAGAATTCTTTTAGTCAATAAAAGTGTCTTAGTACAGTCTAGTAAATAGGAGAAAATGGCGATATCCTTAAATGTAGGCTGTTTATCCTGCATTTACTAGTTGAAAATCTCCAACTTTAGTAAATGTCTCCCATAGAGTATTGTGATTTATGTTTGGAAAAAAGTTCTGAGAAGTCTTTGTTGGAGATGTATTTGCCTACACAAAGATACTCACACACAAACGCACAAATTGATTATTTGTATTAAACAGGTAAGGAAAATACAAATGTGTTTTCATTCAATAACCTGAAATCTAAAGTTCACTAAAGGTGAATGAACAGATGTCTCTGGACTAAGGTGATATTTGCTATTGATTGAAGGGTTGGGGTGAGCATATGCTGGCAGTTCTAACATGGGTGGCGAAACAGAAGACTGAGGGCCACATTCTTGAAGCTCCGAATGTGTCATTGCGAATTTATTTCCGGGAAGTGCATGAGGCACGCCGCTGAAATTGTCGCGGAAGCGCTTCACGCACTTGAACAGGCAAACAGAGTTTTGTCTGCCGCTCACAGAAACTCTGTTCGCCTGTCCTTCAAGTGTATAAAGCGTGTCCGCGATAATTTCAGCAGCGCGCCTCATGCACTTTGCGGAAATGAATTCGCAATGGTACATTCGAAGCTTCGAGAATGTGGTCCTGTAAGTGAACTATTTATCATCTAGAAATCTATTCTTAAGTAATCATTTCTGACACCATTTGCAAATCATGGCTATAAAATGTGCCTTTTAAATTGAAAGTGAGCTTCATCAAAGTGTGTTTACATTGCGTTAAGTAGGAGTTAGTGTTGGGAACCATTTTTAAACCTAAGGCTGGGTTCACATGAGCGTATGATGCGCAGCCTATAAACGCTGCGCATCATACGCTCGTGTGAAATAAACATACAGCCCCGTGCTTCCCTATTATACTTACCTTGTTCCGGCCAGACAAGCGTTTCGCACGTGTGCGTGCACGCGCGAACGCCAGCCGTACGATGGCTGTCGCATTTTTGCCAGCGTACGGGCTGGAACAAGGTAAGTATATGGGGCAGAGAAGTGCTGCGTTACACGAGCGTATGTTGCGCAGCGTTTATACGCTCGTGTGAACCCAGCCTCAATCAAGAACTGTTATTTTGGTGAAAAGAAAAAAATCATTCCCAACACAGACACAAATATTTCTTTGATCAGATTTGAAGTAGTTCTAAACGTTATGCATTGTTTTAATGCCCAAATGAAAACATTTTATTCCTCATTCTAGTGTTCATCTAAGGCAATATGTATCTTTTTTGATACTAGAATTTGATGTTATTTTATGTATATTATTACTGAGAAAAGCATATCCTCAGTTCAGTTTAGCAGTTGATATAAATAAAAAAGAAGTCATTACCAATAAGTCAGATTTTTTTTCTGTTTTATTTTTATTTTCATGTGAGAACCCATGCTGACTCCCACCAGCTGTCATAGTCCTTTACAAAAGATTCACCAGCTGAGACTGCCTCAAAACCTCAGTTTGCCTTCCTCCGCCTGACATTGTGAACACATTTTTCCCCAAGGTTTTTTTTTTTTGTTTGCAAAGCAGTGGTCACTGCAAATAAAGTTAGTTTGTGCCTGAATTCTCTTCATGGATAATACCCATATTGCAAGTTTGGTTATGTGGACCAGTATCTATAAAATCAGCAATTTTATCTTAAAAAATATTTACTTAGGAGTAGTAAGGTTTAGTGCTTTTTTAACTAAAGGCTGAATTCGCATCTATTTGCCACTTCCCCATATTCACTTATTGATCAAACTCTGTAATGTGGCGAATACATAGCCAATTCTGGCAACTACGACGGTACGGAGCTTTTTGTATCACTTTGCATGCATGGGCACAGATACTTCTAATGTTGAATAAGTGGCAGAGTGTGTCAATGGAGCGAATGCGACTAAGTGTACTGCTCTGAATTCACCCTTTTGACTTCACCTTATCAGAGTGGTGAATTGGGGGCTGATGGCAGGGCTCCACATTCTACTTCTATCCGACACATCCACATCCACTTGTTCGACAAGTGTATTTGCCGCTTAGTCAATAATGAGAAGTGAATTTGTGACCATTTTAGAGATGGGACTCGAATTGTAGCAAAGTGAATTCAACAAGTGAGTTCACCCTTTAGTCAATCACCCTTTGTCTTTTGCCACATTGAGACTAGTTATTGCACCTTCTAAGAAAAAATAAATTATCTGGAAATGTTTCCTGCAAAAAAAGACATTCAATAATATTGTTTAGGCAGTTCTGTTCCCATAACGCAGCTGTGCTTATTTTATTGAACTAGTCATCAACAAAAAATCCTAGCGCATTTTGCCATATCGGTACTTTCTTTCATTTAACATAGCATCAAGTGATGCTTTGCCATTACTTACTGTATCGTACTGTATCTATATCTTGGCACAGATTCTAAAGAGATATATTTTTTGCCAATGAAATAATACACCCGTGCCCTTTGGCAGTATTACAACACAAAGGTATGAAACACAGGATGTGCTGCATAATGTGAGCCTTTGTGTGCTTATAAACCGTAATTGCTGTTGTCAGTCTTTCACTGAATTTTTCTTCTCCATAAACACTGCATATGTGTGTATAAGAGATGATTGTAGACAACTATTTTCACATCTGCTTACTTTTTGAAAATAAGGATTAGCTCTGGGAACTTGCGCAGTGTGATTTTACAAGATTGGGCATGCCAGCTATAACTGTCTAATGGCTGATTGCAGTGGTCTTCAGATATAATATAGCCCTATAATAAAAAATCTGGACATGTTCAGAAAAAGTTATAATCAATAGTTGTGATTTGAGATATGTAATACTTACACAGTACTAATCTTGGTATAAAGGGTATGTTTAAACATGGTGGCCATTTAGTGTGCAGGGATCTACCGAATAGAAAGGAGCAAACAAATGAATGAAGGATACAAGTTATAATGAAAGTAGGTAGTTCCACATGGGTGTGCTTGTAAGTAATGTACTATAGGTATTTGCATCACAGTTTGGATGATATAAAATGTTGAAGGTTCCAGGTTTCCTGTATTTTGACAGGGGCTCAAGTGGCTGTTATTTTAACTTTGATAAGTGTTTAAGGCAGTTTTGGCACTGGAGAATTAGGTACTGGCCTCATCAGTTAGAATCAACTTTGCACAATAGTGTATGTCCTTTCATTGTCTTGTCTAGTTATTATTGTGAAATGCAATACAAGCCTGCGGACTAAATGACTATAGTAAATGTGTACAAAAGGTTAAATTTGTTTAAGAGTTGTCAGTGTATATTTTATTCCAATAATTATTGCTCCATCTGCTTATAGTATACATTTCCATTCATCCTCTGTATGTTTAAAAAACAAACAAACATGTACATTGATGTGCTGTACCCTCAAAGTATCTTGGCTGGAAAAAGGCCGAGGTAATTTAAGACAAATATTTCTGGTGTCATTGCACTGAGAAACAGAACACCTTTGACATATACCCTTGCAGGACAAGCTAATATTAGCGGTCACTGTAGTTAACAAACTGGACTAGGGCCTGGAGGTGACCTTTGAGTGCCTTGCATATCTGTCATGCAGTATGTAAATGAACAGACAAAATCTGTATTTCTTCTCCTCGTTATAAGTATTCTTAGATGCTGTGGTATTGAAAAATGGGAAGAGAAATATCTCCAATTTGCGTGCAGTGTATTTATAATAGTTGTTTTTGTACTTGCATTTATAGATGCTGCTGGGGATATAGTCTTTATTAAAGGGTAAATAAAGAAGCAGACTGGCTAGCATTCTAAATGGCAACTAGCATATCCATAATTTAAATACTTCTAATTGAGTCTTGGGAGATCTTTCAAGGTGCTTGCTCAAGTCCTTAAAGAAGAACTAAAGCCTAAAAATTGTTTATGCTAGAAATGTTCAATCTCTTATAAAAGATTTGCTGAACATGTTGAAGTGTATATGAAGCCCTATGAGCCCAGTGAAGGTTTCAGCTCCACAATTCTCTTCAAATCAAACAGATTTCCCTGCATTTAGGGTTTTCCTCCAATTTTTTTAAAAGCAAATTCTTTCAGTATCCTCAGTATAACAGGGCTGATAGTTACTGGCTTAAACGCATACAGCAGACTGCACTGGATTCTCTGCAGCTTTGCACTGCGCTGTTGGTATTAACTTTGCATGGAGATTGTAGAGATTTTTGGTAGTAAAGGTGTAGAGTTGGACATACATCCCTTTTATCAGCATTATGATCTCTTCAGCTGCATACGGGATTGTTACAGCATTATACAGCATTACCTGGAAATCTTTGCAAACTAGCAGTTCAGCATGTGCATACACATTATACATGTCAACATTGCCTTTTAAAGAGTGGGACTAATGGTAGTCTGAATACATTTCAGTACAGTCTTGAACACTGCATCTTTCATATTCTCCCCTATAAAGAGGAATTTTGGCATGTGTGATCATGGCAGCTAATTTTACAGGTATTAACTCGGGTGAATTCTAAATTGCTGAAAGAAAAAAGACATCACCCACCTAATGGTCTAATTTAGAACTCCATCTCATCCCTTAAAAACTAAATACCTAACCATATCATCCCTTTAATCATATGGACTCTAGTATTGTATTGTAGCTATGGGGTTTATTCATTAAAGTGCGAGTTTGACATTCAAAGTGAATGTGTCATTTTGGGTCGCTACAGTCGCTCTGACACACCCGAATTTGCTACTCATTATTCACTAGGCGGTGGACTTCCTTAGCAACAAGGCAAACGACTTCAGACGTGATTACTTGCATAGCGCAGCATAGTCAGTTGAACTGTAGTAGGATGCTTAGTGATGCAATTTCCACCAGTGAAGTGAAATGATGTGCAGTAATATAATTCTCACAATGTCTCCCTAAGTTAATTAAATGAATATTACATCCCTTTCTATGTTACCATATCCATAGTTCATGTTGTCGTTTGGTTGTGGCCTTTATTGACACTTTTGAGTGAGCAGTCACCTTATGCCACATCCTGAGCCTTGCCATCAACTCCCTACTTCGCCACTTTGTAGCAGTATGCCTTGCTGAATTCATTATTCCAACACAGTCAAATACTTGGTAAATTGAAGTGAGGTCACTTGAAAAATAATTTGAAAGTCAAGTGCATGCACACACAAAGTAATGCAAAATGTATTTGTTACCAAAACATTTCTTTAGACAAGTGAAAAATTGGTGTTTTAGCTAAAGTATACTATAAGTACAGGAATAGAAAAAGTAAATGGTCTCAGCAAGAGCTTCTCAAACTACCCAAGAGAAAAATAAACTCTATAAATGGGAAGTAATGTGAAAAAAGAAAACTGTCTCATATGATTTTGCATGTATTAAACATTTCTATGAATTGTAAAGGATTTGTAGGAGGTATGATATTTTAAAATTAATTTACTTAATGTAGATATACACTACTGTTCAAAAGTTTGTGGTCACCCAGACAATTTTGTGTTTTCCCTGAAAACTCATACTTTTATTTTTCAAATGAGTTGCAAAATGAATAGAAATATAGTCCAGACATTAACAAGGTTAGA
>JAKJJM010067509.1:0-13492 GCA_021901965.1 Pipa carvalhoi | reverse complement strand
AGCAAACTGTTAGGGTTGTAGATTCGTAGCTGGTCCACTGATGGCGGAGGGTGGAATGAGGTCCACCTGGGGTGCGGAATCTAATGGGCACCCGGTCTTCACCATGGGGCAGGGCATGAAGGAATCGATCACAGGCAACCCTGTTTACCATCTGCTTGGTGGTTAACTTTTCAGGTTGCAGCCACTGATTTATCAAACGTAGTAAGTCACACATCTGGGATCGGACGGACTTCTCAGCATCAATCTTCCAGGCATGTACCCTCTGGGCATGTACCCTCCTGCTGTACTTGCAGGTTAACTTGCTGTTGCTGCGCTAAGCAAACTTTATGAGCATCAGCTTGTGCATTCAGCTGGGCCATAAGTATTCTATTGGTTTCTTGTTGCACTTGTACAGCTTCCTGATGTGCACCCTCATGGCTTCCTGGTGGGCTTGTTGCAGCTGTGCATTTGTTTCTTGCTGCACCTGTGTAGCCCACAAAAGTCCTTTTATTATGTCCTCCATGGTCACGACTTGTTAATCGGGGAAAATAAAACTTGTATAGCAAACACACACGTCCCTTTAAGAACTTTGCCTTTAACAGTACTTCCCCTTTAAGAGATCTGCTTGCATGCATCCTTCACCATATGTAGGGGTTACTCACTTTGTAGATAGCCTCTTCTGAATAGCACAGTGTTGAGAGATTCATTGTTTTTTTTAATCAAAGAACAAGTAGGGGTGAATGGGTTGCTGCTCTGCTCTGTAACAGAAAGTGTGCTCCAATCTCCACTTTCTTCCTGCTGTCTAACTCCCACCCCTGTCTTTCTGTTGGCCTCCACCAGTGAATTTCTCCTTCCCCTAACTTTGCCAGCTCCAGGGGTTGCTATTACCCTTTTTGAGAAGTACCTTTTTTACAATAAAATGTATGATAAGAATGCTACTCTTTCCTTGCTACAACAATTTGCTAAGATATGAAATTAACAGAGAGTTGTGATTCAGCTCCCTATACAAATATCACTACTAAGTAGATTTTAGCAGTTTCTCTTCTTAACCAGTTAAATTTAATGTAATACATCATGATATTTCTAAGTCTGTTTATATTTAATCATATACATGTTGATAAATCTTTCTGTTGGATGCTAAAACCATGATTTTACATTTACATAACTTAACATAGTTTTCACAAATGAGTGAAATGAATTGTTGGCAAGCATGCAAAGAGTTTAAATGCCAATGGCAATCTACCATCAAATAGTGATTTCTTGGGAGAAAGTGTATGAGATCTATGCTATATGGCAGCAGTTCCTGGCACTGGCATCTGCCACTAAACCAATAACTACTATAAATATTGTGCATGCTTACTCATCTGTAATCATACTACATTGCAGTGGCTAGTTCACCTATTCATTCTTTTGTAAGTCTGCACTGTCTATAGTATGAATTTGTGTTTTATTTGACCTACTCTTTGTAAAATGATTTCTCTTTCTTTAAAGGGAAATGTCTGTCATTCCTTTAACTTATTTTACAAGCCATTCTCTTTATCAGCTTGACCACCTTCTGTTTATCATCTGTATAATTAGGACTGATGAGTTTTGAGCTGATGAACTCTACTTAAAGGCATTGTTGCATATTTATCAAAGTGTTTATTATCCGTTTCTCTAATTTTTCAATTTCCTATTATTAGGCAACAATTTGAAGTGAAGTGAATACATGGATTTGACCAGATATGGTGGTGAATTAGCACAGAGTTACTGGGGACGTTTTATTCAAAAAGCTATAAAAATGTGGCAACACGAGAGGAATTGTCTGTCATTGAAATCAACATAAAACACACACATTGCACAATAATGCATTTACAGAACTGGGGCATTTTGAAAAATATACTGAGATAAGTCTTCTGCTGCTCTGTACAGTAGATATGTCTATGATATATTCTAAAAGAAAAGAAAACACCAAAATAGGCAAGATACATATGAAACATGTGCTCTAATTTTTTTGGCAATAATAATGATTTTGAAACATGCTGGTTGGCAATAATGTCAAAATGAATCATGCTATAAATTAAGAAATGTTAAGGGTGAAATTTATTAAAAGCGAAAATGCCGTTTTCGATATGGATAAATAGCAGTGCTCAGCTAATTGAATTTGCTGCCGCTGACATCATCCGTGATGTCAGCAGCTCCGGATTGGCTAATCCAAACCAGGAAGCGCTGGGGAGAGCTGAGTCTCCTCAGTGGCTGCCGGCATTCAGCAGGCAGAGGTAGCGAGCGGTGCACGCATGCAGGCACCACTCGTTACAGTTACTATTCGGAATGGAAATCGGTATCGTGATACCATAAATATTTCCAGCGATAATTATCGATTTTGTGGAAATCAATAATTATCGATGGAAAGTTAGCGTTTGGTATCACGATATCAATTACCAGCGGTATTTCCGCCTTTAATAAATTTTGCCCAAAGTTTGCATTCAAGAATTGCAACAACAGTATCTAAAAAACAGTGACAATATGTAGCTGGTGCTGTAGCCAACATCAAGTCTACTTGGTATTCTTCATGCATTGTCAGGTGCAGTAGAGTATAGCACTATGCCTGAAGAAGAGACCATAGTAGTCTCAAAAGCTTGAATTTACCATATATTCAGTTAGCCAATAAAAGGTGTCACCTATACTCTTCTTGTCTCTGCTCATGCTTTCTCAGTCACTTTTGATCTCCTTTTAATAACACAGTAGACTACTGCTCATGGAAATTATGTATAATGATATGCTAATGTAATCCATTATCATGTTTATTTCATTAGAATTACTCAGAGTCATAACCATATTATGAGTGTTTGTGTATATGTGAGTCAACATGAATCTGAAAACCAACATTTTCAAATGCTCATTCAGCTCTATGCATTTCAGGGTATCCATTGGTACCTTACTCCTATATATCTAGCTACTCCTCCTATGCAAGTTCAGACAACTAGGTACCCAGTCTATTCTTTGATGGGGTATTCCAGGGCAGTCCTTCTTATTAAAGTAATTTACCATAAACCCTATGCTTTTTTACTGTGATCCCTAGGATTGTCAGGGTGAAATGTTACCTAATATAAGCCTGACCCTGGCATTTTTACTTAAAGTAAAAGAAGTATGTCCTTCCATCTCCAAGATGGAAACACATATCTGAAGGCCCTCTACCTCTAATGGAGGGGTCCTAAATTAACGACAACACATTTTGGATGGAAAATATTTGTATACTATGTATTCTCCACAAGAGGTTACTATTAACTAACCTATATAAGTTTGTTAATCACTCCCTTCAATTACTACCAGATGAAGGGAGGTATACCCCTAAAATGTAGTGTGCACTTGTGTGGTGCTGTTGCAATAAAGTACACAGCCTGGACTGTTTTATTTACTTTAAGTGTCACTGGATGGATACTCCAGTGGCCATCTAACATGCTGCAGAATTCTTATATACAGTTTAGTTCAGAAAAAAAAAGCAGACCTATAAACCAGTGGTACACTTTCAGAAAATATGCTATAGATATTTCAACAGACAACATTAAGTTAATAAGTACCACAATAAATAATGCCAAATGACATAACATATTTTTAAGTCAATCACATCGTCCTTGATCGAAAGATAGTCAAATTTACTCATAAGGGGAATAAATATTTTCAAACAATTATTGCATGACATGAATTAACAGTTAAAAAGTCTCAAAGATTGTATACTATTTACTTGACTTCCAAAACCCCAGATGAATGTACCTAAGCATTTTGGATGATTGTAGGAGCAGTCCCTCTCACAAAGGGATTGCAAAAGATATATTTGTAGTAGTTATGTCTTAGCCTTTCTTAGCGTGATCTCATTATTCTGTATCCACTGCAGTCAGTCTAAAACTATAGAGGCTGGGAAGGGCCAAAGTGGTTTTCTTGCCTTATAGATGCATAGACTAAAAATGCAATGCCTTTCCCCTGTTCCTTACACGTACCACTTCTTTCTCAGCTTTAACCAGCACCAACCCACCTGCTGTGGCAAGAGGATCCACATTCTTCTTTTCCGGTGCATTTTAGTTCTACAAAATGCCTAACATCAGTATACCATCTCTAGCTGTATAGCAGTCCTGTGGTTCTTCATTTCCAGTGACACAAACTCTGTGGAAATACTGGTAAATGCTATCAAAAGATCTAATTTTCAAAACAAATATTACTTTATGGACATAACGTAATATATAGAAGGCCTAAATCTGAGAAGGACAAATGAAGTATACTGGAGTTATAGAGAGTTGAAATAATACAACTTAAATTGGAGAATTTATGAAATGTCTCTAGACTGCAACTAAAATTGCACGTAACGTTTTTGAGGGCAACATTTAGTAACCGTTTCTAGATAGAGTGGGAAATATTTGGAAGCTCGGTCCTGCAAAAAAACTTAAAACTAGCTGTACATTTTAGGGAAAAATAGAGACACTTCTTTGAATAGGCAGGGCAAGCTTCCTTTTCTGACTTACAAAGGACTATTCAGATTTTTCTTTGTTTTCTGAGATTTAGTTCTTGTTACAAAGTCATCTTTTCCAGGAAGAGTCTAAAACCCATCAAATTCCATGTGCATGTTAACAATGTGTCCTGCCGAGCTGAAGTCTTTTGTCTAATTTTTGGTTAGAAAATAAAATTGTTCACATGGGAAGGACACTTGTTTCAAGTTCTCATTGCTATTCAGAAGGGACAGTTATGGATAAGGGAAGTCAAGCTTGCAAACAGGGCTAAGATTTTTTCTTCTGGAATTTTTAGCTGTCTTCTAAAAAATATTTTAGTATAAATCTTAAAATGTTCAAGAAGCCAGCCATCAAGCTCCTTATGCATGTGCAAATTGTAATGAGATAACATGCACTACAGGTGTTTAAGAAGTGCAACACATCAAAGCTGATATCTATTGTGGTGTTATTCAAAGATTTTATTCTGCTATTTATTTTCAACGGAACAGTGTAACATGTGGATTTGGATTTATCCAAATTATATACAAAAGGTGAATGGTGTTGTAGAAAAAAGGCTTAATGCCCCATTTACATTTGATGTCTTCAGTGAGTCATCTTACTGTGACATGGTCTGTTCAATAGTAACATCCTCTCTTGTGGTGAATGCATTAAGTCACAAAGGGAAGAGTGAAGTAAAGAGCCTGTTCCTTAATTTTGACATTGTTTCAATATTTCCTATTCTCCAGCTGTGTTCTAACCACAGGACCAACAAAAGGTGAATCCTGAAGTCTTTTTTCTTATTAAGATGAAGTTAATTGACATGAACCAAAATTCCTTCAAACAATGGGACAGTCTTTTATCGAAAACCCATGGAATTTTTGATCAGTTCACAATAGGTGAAGATTATATTATAGCTGTTATTCTAAGCCTTTATACATTTAATTTATGAAAATAAAAATGGGAAGTTAAAAGTTAGATAGATGCAACTTATTCATTTGATCAGTTATGTAACGACTGGAATGAGATATTTGTCTAATCCTGGGGAGCTTATCATGATGCTGCTGCTGCTTGGTGGCTGGGCAACTTGAAGGGTGAAGTGGGATTGCAACAACCCCTACAGGAGGTGCATAATACACCACCAGATATTAATTCAATTCACAGGAAGGTTTTGTTTTTCACTTTTCTTGTAGTGTTACTAATTTCATTTTCTCCTTTTTCCTCTATTGAAATTGTATATTAAATTGGCAACTAGATTTTGCATTTTATGTATTATTTATTATCTTTCTGTTTGTAATCTGTCATAATTCTTTTAATATCTATATTTGGGGTAACTGACCCGAGCAAGCAAGTAGCATTTTAGAAAAAAACTGGAGAAGACCCAAATTAAAAACATTATTAGTTCACAAAAAATGTAAAAAAAAAAAAACAACTGCAAATGCTGCCATCCACCACACACTGCAAAATAAATACTGCAGAGATCACTACAGAGGGTAGAGTCGCAGACATAACCCATGCTCTGCTACTAGGTTGGGGATTAGGAAGGTCTATTGTATCTTTCATCAATCTCAGCTTTAACACTAGCACTACATTAAACTCCTTATTATTGAATTGAAAGTGATAGAGCTAGAGCAAGCTAAAAGATCTCCATGCAGACAAGAAAAGTAGATCATTCCTCCCAAATGTCCCATATTCTGTGGGACAGTCCCGAAGTTCCTGTCTTCCCCCAGCCCACTATCTAATATTGTGATTCCCACCGGTGCCCAACCAATGGGTGAAGTAATCACTAATAATGTCACTGGCACCAGGTCAATTAAAAATCAGTTGCCAGGCATTAGTGACATCACTCTCAAGGGGGAAATAGCGCTGTTCCACTGTCCCCCTTAGCAGCTTGGGAGGTATGGTAGATTATTGTTTCCCAAATCCCAACTCAAGTGATGAAATACCCCCAATAAGTCATGATTTGGAGCTTAATCACACCCTGGAAAGTTAATATATTTGATGGAGAAATAAACTATCTAAGTAGCAAACATCTTTTTATATACAATTTGTAAAATCGATGTTTTTACAGAGCAGTATGAATTAGTATTTATGTACTTTCATTGATAATGTTCATATGTTTTCTTTGGTATGTGGAAAAAGCAGTGTTTGATGATAATATATTAAATTATTGTCTTAATTTTAACTGGCATTAGGAACTTCACATAACAAAAATAGGGAAAGTCAGTACAGTGTCATAATGAGCCTTCAAAGGTAATAATTTGATGAAAATATCTGATTTAAATACAGCACAAAGGACTTTTTGATAAGTTGGGAATGTTTATGTACTTTGAAATAACAATGCAAATATTCATGTAAAAAAAGTAGAGTGCAGGGAGTTTTAAATGAAATCTTAATGGTCTTGAGAAGAAATGAACAGATTGAATTCTTCTAATCTGAGCAGATCTAATATTGCAGATCTGAGGCAAGGTTGAATTTAGTTGGAATAAGCCATAATAGATACAAACAAACTACAGCCATACACCAGGTTCAAATTAGAGCTTGGTTTTAATATGAACCTCACTGAAATTTGAAAGGTCAAACAGAATTTTTTTTATTGATTTTTCAAGGTTGAAATGAAAGTCAAAAGTCTGTATCAGAAACTTTGTTTTAAAATATATCTCTCTCAACCCACAACATGTGGTTCTGGACACATTTTAGGTTTGTATGCAGTGAATTAATTTTGGATGTGGAGATGGTATGATTCTCATGTTTTCTAATGCTCATGATCACAAGTCATTCAAAAACAACAGAATAAACAATGCTTATGCATGTCCGGGGATATTTTTAGTCCAGTGTTGCATACAAGGTGGTGGATCAATTGCACTAACTAGATTTTTAGTAAATGATGCATCTTGTTTTGTGAAAGATTTGAAACCAAATATATACATAGTATAATATCCTACTAGCACAGCGGTCGGCAAACACTGGCTCTAGAGCCACAAATGGCTCTTTGGGTGCCGCGTTGTGGCTCTGAGCTGGAGGTATGGCCCGACCCTCCCGCCCATGCCTTCCGACACTTAGTATTGTAAGCGTCGGAAGTCATGTGATCGGGATCGGCGCTCCGCCCCCTTCCGGCTCCACAGTTAATAGTACTGGAGGATGAGGGAGCGATACGGCTCCCTCCTCATTAGAGTTTGCTGACCACTGTACTAGCATATAAAATGTTATTGTGGCTGTTAAAAGATAAATATGGTTCATACTACCTTCCCAATACAACGTATATTAGAATGCAGTCCTATAACATATTATTAAACACAAACAAGCTCTCAGTCATTATTTTATTAAGGTAATATAGCAATGTAAGAAAGTGTCCCCAATGCTAAAAAAATTAAGGAAACATAAAACGGGGAATAGACTAGTTCAGCGGTTCCCAACCTGTGCTGGTTCGGGGACCAGTTCTTGTGTTGCTGTCCATATGATAGTGACACACTTCCTATGTGTGTGTCACCATCATGCGGCCTGGTGCCAAGGGGTCCATGGACCAGTAGTGGTCCGCGGCCCTGCATTTGGGTACCCCTGGACTATTAATTTCTTTCAAAACATAGCTCCTAGGTGGATATTTATAAAGCCTATTAAACCTTCTTGATTCATTTTGCTGGGTATCAGTGCTTTTCAATGTTATTTTTCATTTTGCTGGAGTATTTGATTCCACTGATTTATATTGGGTCGAGAGGAACTTGTCAATATCAAAAAAGATCGATAACAATTAACATCGATAAGTTGAAACTGGCACATTTTGCAGTGTTTTTAGTAAGATCCCCCTTCCATTTCAAATCAATGTTAACATTCTAGGAAAATTAATCTGACTGTGGCTAAGTGACATGATCAACTCATACGGATTACTGGGTTTTTGCCAGCCTAGAGCGGGAAAACACTTTTGGTTCATAAAACGTAATAATTAGAATGTTTTAAATGGCATGTACATTAAATTAATTAGTTAACTGTGATTAAACAATAGCATATAATGTTTGACACAACTTCTGAACCCAACCTGGAATGCCACTTGCATTTCCTTACAACAATATTCTATAATCAAAATAGAATCAGTTATTTCAGAGCAGCACTTTCCACTTGATAATGCATAAACCATACTCATATTGCAACAATAAGCAGATGTAATGTGTATACTATCTTTTTCTATGATTTAAATATAAAATATTAGATTTAAAGCTTTAGGAATATTGTTTAAAAAAATCTAAATTTACAAAATGTATGACAATGTAATATATCCAGTATATTCCCACTAGGACTTTGACTTTGTTTTGGTTCCTTTTTTCACTTTGTTTCACTGCCTGACCTGTGCAAGCTACACGCAGCTGCAAATCCTCATTTCTGAAAGATGAAGTCATGGCAATGAGAGAAACTCAAAGGATATATTTAGTAATACTATTATTCCTCCAAAAAGCAGCAGATGCACACACAGAAAAGTCATTAGGTAAAGTAATGAGTAGGGTGCAAATCTCTTATGTGAATGTTATTGTTAATGGCACCTTCAAAGCCCATGGGTTTTTTTTTTTTAGAACAAATAAGTTTTATTATGTTACCTGATAGCCCAAAGAGAGTCACGCAACTCATAGCTCTAAATTCATGAAGCACAAGGTAAGGCTGAAGCCATTGACCTGGTCAAAGAGTGTGTGCCATTTGTTTGATTTCCATCAAATCACTCCTTTAGTCATGGTGTATCCTGCCAAAAAATGTACCATAGAAAGCCATACCAATTTAATTAGATGTCATCTTCAAATGTGGTTGTGTAAGACAAGCCAACTATTCAAAACATCTGTGCAAAATGTGGGATTTTCTTGATATTATCAAGGTATAAAATGTTGTATTTTGAAACAGCTGGGTTCTGCATCACTTAGAGAATATATAGCTTTCAAGTTGCAATGTGGATAAATTAACTCCTAACTCAACAAGCTTATAAGACCCATGTGCGGCACATTAAGTACATCCGATGTATGTTTACCTAGATGAGCAATCATTTCAAAGATTAAATACTATGAATACAGAAAATCTCGACTGAAGTAAATTGATACTTAAAATCAACTGGACCCGGGGGGCATTAATGTAGTATATCTTACAATTCTCTCCATAGTGTAGGCAGCGTTGACCTAACTGAAAGTTGAACTAAAAGATTTAGCTGTTCCAGTGTTATAGAAGACTGTATAATCATAACAGCCCTTAGTCAGATGGTAAAATATAATGGAAAGAAGAAATATAATATACAAATTGCAGTATATTGCAAATCTTCACATTAAACAAATCAGATTTTTCTCAAACTTCTATTCCTCAAACTTCCAAAAACATTATCATTTGTGATAACAATAGATGTTTCAGCTAGAATCAGTTTTAAAATGGCTTATGAGATGCGGACTTTAGCAAAGGATGAGCCAAGTGAATCAGACAGGGAAAAAACTGTAGTAGGGATTTAAAAAAAGATGAAATCAATGCACTATTTTTCCATAGCAGATTATAGCAATGTTCCACAGTGTAGACAAAAGGACTGTAATACTATTAGTAGCTGACTACTACAACACTGCTGAGGCTGCCTTTTGCAAAGAATACTGTACATAAAAACAATTTAGTGGAATTTTTGATCATATATATTCAAAAACTTCCCTAGAAAGTTCAAAAATAGATGCCTTCTTTAAATAATATATCATATTTTTTAGAATATTTCATTTAAATATAATGTATAAAGACATCATATGTCTTTTTAAGTCAGGAATTTAGCCATCAGTGTGTAGTGTTCAGCCTTAGGATTCTGATTCGTTATTTAGAATTCCCAAGCTCATTTCAAGCCTTGCTATACTGTTCAACTACAGAGAAATCAGATGAGCGAGAATTAAGCATAAAGCAAAATGGTTAAAAATAGTGGAAAAAAGTTAACTTTTCCTGTTTTTTTTTCCTTTTTGTCCATTTTGCCAAGTTAAATACCCTAGTACTATTTAACAAAAGTTTCCTGATCTTTTCTCCTAATTGATCTCACTCTAACCATTCGCCTCACTAAACCTGGTAAAAACTGATACTTCCTATGGCAAACTTCACTTCTAACATCAAAAACACCAAATAAACACATAAAAAAACAAAACCAATAACAAAAAGTAAATGAACATCTGTAACACAGCACTAGCTCCAGTGCCAGGATTTGAACTCTGGATGTCCCATCTGCAGGTGGTGATCTTTCCTTTTCACTACAGAGCCTACTGGTATTTCTTGCCTTTCTGGTGTTCTAGTGCCTGATTTCAACCTGGCTTGATTCCATTTTCCTGCCTTGCACAGGTGATCTAAATAGTACTTTCTATTACTCCAATAAGAAAGCTGTTTTCCAGCCAATCCCCTTCTGGCTTTTGGTATATATACTCTGCAGCCTGGCTACTTTTGACATTTGGTATTTGGATTGTATTTATATTGTGCTGACATATTACGCAGCACTTTGCACAGATAAACCATTCACTTCAGTCCCTGCCCCGTAGAGCTTACAATCTAGTTTCAGTCACACACACGTATGTTTTTTTGGATTGTGGGAGGAAACCCATGCAGGTACAATGAGAACATACAAACTCCATGCAGATGAAGTCCAGGACCTCAGCGCTGCAAGGCAGCAGTGTTAACCACTGAGCCACCGCATTGCCTGTTTATAGGTCTTGCTTCCTGGTATCCTGAGTCCTGGTATCAGAGTCCGGCTTCTCGAATCTTGCTACTCCATGTGATCCCTGGTTTCTTGTTGGTATCCTGCTCTCTGGAAGTTCCCTCCTACTCCTCTGCCATCACTTTAGCACCACCAGTGGGTGGCTCCCCCAGGGGCCGTGACCTGGGGATCCCCTTGCGGCAAAGGCCATACCCCCTTGTGGGGGTTAAGGGTGAAGACTGGGGGTCCCTTAGACTCCGCGCCTTAGGTGGGGCCAGCGTCAAACCTGCTGTGGTGCCCTGCACCTTAAGTTATCATTACAACATCAAAGCAAAATGCTACAAACTATACTAGATAACAAAAACCAGCAACAATGTGTCCTAAACACTAACCATTACCAACAAACTACCCTAAACAACAGAAACAGCATTAGCAGTTCAGAGAACCTACCATCTCTTCAGAAGTGGGGTGAACCTTGAAGAGATCAGGACCTTCATGGGTTTTTCTTTGTAATAGAGTTTAGCAGCGTGTGGCAGCATTCCTTTTTGGTTACAGAGGATAAAGCTGATGGCCTTCAATGAACCACATTGTGGCCAAAAAAGGATGCCCTACCACTGGACTACATCTGGATAAAGATGAGAAGTGAAGGTTTCAGACAATGGACCCTTCCAAGACTACTTCATAAGTCAGAAAAGAAGATTCTGAAGTGTTAATTAAAAATTTTAACTTATCCATTATTTATTTGATTTTAATTATGTTAGAGAAGGTGCTAGGTAGAAAGGACCTGCACCCCACTAGTTAGGGGATAACATTTAGATTTTGGGGATAGGGTCCCCACCCCAGGTTATTTTAGGGAGTGGATCCCATAGGTAGGGACACATTTATCTAAGAGCCCACAACCCCATAGAGGTCATAGGGTCAGATGCAACAGTAGTGTTTAGTGATCCCTGCCACCCCTCATTTCAGTCAGTTCACAGCCAAATACTGCTATTTTTTACTCTTTTTTTCCACCCATAATTATATTTTCTGTATATGAAAGTGGTATACTGCTGCATATAACCATTCCATGCAACAATAATTGCTTTCTGGGCACTGTGAAGGAGAGAGTGACACAGTTTGGCAGGTTTGAAATATTCAGAATCCCAGATTTTAAAGCTTTCCATTTCAATACACAAATTTTCAGAAACAAATTAATTTGGATTTCCAGATTGAAATTTCCAATCTACCATCTTAAAGAGTTATGCTAATTTTATGCTGAAATGTGGTCGAAAAAAATGGACGGAGCCAAAATGCTTTAACACTCTGCAAGATGGCCAAAAAATATTATTGTAGCTTGTTTTGACAAATTCAAAATACCATATCTACATATTTTATAATGCTCTTTGCATAATATGCAAAGTTAGCGAAATGCATATTTGTGACAAATTTACTCATCTATGGGACAATACAAACTTTGATAAATTTGTCCCTTGTTATTGAAACTATTTTTGCAAGTTGCTTGGATTTATACCAGGATTATTTTTAGTCATTCAATAACTTAACACTTGGCTTCACTTTAACACCTTGTCATCAACATCACTGATGTGAACAAGTGCAGAAGTAGCATTAGGACAAAATATTGTGTCTGTACATGTTAATGAAACTGAAAAAGAGGAGGTCGAATCTGGAAGCTTAAGTAATGAAAATCAGTGAACCAATAAGCAGGAGGCAGCGCTGGAAAAAAGAGCAGCCTCGGTAAGTACATTGGCTATTACCTGCAGAACCACACCTAATCTAATAAACATTTTAGTTCTTCTTTAAATGTGTTGTTACTGACTTTGTAACCCTTTGATTTCTAACTAAAAATACAGAATACTTTGAATTAAGCAGTTGTAAAATTATTTTTTTAAGTGATGTTCTCAATTAGTTTGTCAATTGTGAATCTGAGTAATTTAAAGTGTTTGCCTTTTATTTTATTTTTAATGTCTACAAAGGGCAGCATTTTCTTAACCCTTAAAGATTGCTGCAATTGTTTCAACCTGCTCTGGTATATAAGCAGTTTGTTTAGGTTTCATACAAATACTGTGTGTATAAAAAACATACCATTTTTTTTAAGAGCTAGAGGAAACCATTGCAGAAAATATTCTACTTATCATGCTTGCGCTATTAATAATATAATTTAATGTAGCATAATATATTAAAATAATAATAAATTGTTAACATTTGTTAGTTAAAGGAGAACTATAGTGAGATTACATCTTTACATATGTTGCACTATACCTTAGTGTGAACCCATTCATCCATGTAGATGTTTCATCTGAAGCTGGATAATTAAGTACAGAGCACTGATAAGCTCCGTACTAGGCAGACATTTTTTGTCTAATGTGGAATGTGACGTAGTCTAATG
>JAKJJM010067500.1:0-10237 GCA_021901965.1 Pipa carvalhoi | reverse complement strand
GTACTTAATTATCCAGCTTCAGATGAAACAACTACAGGGATGAATGGGTTCACACTAAGGTATAGTACAACATATGTAAACATGTAATCTGGCTATGGTTCTCCTTTAATTTAGAAGTGTATTCCTTTGAACTCAATCTAATATTTCTTGTCTTGTTAACAGTGAATATTGGAGTGGGTGAGCCAGACTTCATAATGGGTAAACTGTACCATCTTTCATCCACACAAGCACCTGAAGTAGCCAAGTCTTGGGCTGCTTTAGCTAGTTGGGCATATAGATGGGGAAGAAAAGTTGTTGATAATGCGAGGTAAGTAATAAGTCAGGCAGCCTGATTGTATGCATTTGTTTATTATACGCAATAATGGTAAAATGTCGTTTTGTATCTGCAGCCTTCTAATTTGTTTTGTAACGTATTAATATTTAATAGCACAATAACAATTTTATATATTGATTCATGGGAGTAGTTTGAGGCGCATTATTTTTATAAAGAAAATTTTTATTTATTTTTTTTTAGTCAAGGAGAAGGGGTTAAACTGTTACAGAGGGAGAAATCAGAAGTGCAAAATATTCTGCCAGATAATGTTTCTGAAGAGGACAAAGAGAAGATCTTTGCAATTCTTGGACAAGCTATGTGCCGGCCTGCTGGAATTCAGGTATTTTAGATATGAACCTGACATTTATTGGATCTGATTGGACTACCACCAGCCCAGAAACAGCAGCGCCATCAAAATGGCATCATTGTCATTGGGCATGCAGGGCATTCTATACTCCCTCTTTCTCCTGTTTCCAAGTCAGTGAGACAGACAACATAAAAGCAAAAGATTGACAGGAATGGGGCAGAAGTGGCTACTTTTTTTGCTCTGGGGAAAGGGGGAACTGTAGTCATTGTAGATTGTCATTGGCTAAACAACTCTGTAGCTGTTTAATTCTCTAGCTCTGTACCTAGGTCACTGTTTGGACACCATATTTTCAACAGTTTACATAAGATTAAATTGATTTATGGTTTGAACTTTTTGACTTTAACAATTCTAATCTACTTTGCTGCAATGGTGATTGGTCATTATCTCAGATGAATGAATTGTGACGGTTACAAAACCAATGCATTCTGAAGCAAGCACCTGAATGGATAGCTAATCAACACAGCAGCATGTCGATTTTATCTTCTCTGGTTTAAAATTGCTGATCTGCGAACCTTTGTTATGGTTACAGTCTCATTCCTTTAAAATTCACCGCTTCATTGTTTGCTGCATGAAGACCAGTCTGCATTTTATATCTGTTTAATATCAGCCCTGAAGCGTTTAGGCTGGGTTCAGACGAGAATATGATATGAAAAAAAACACTGTGTCACTCTGCCCTATGGAACTTCCCTGTTCCAGACAGACAAGCATATCACGCGTGCACGCTGGCTGTCGCATTTTTGCCAGCATATGGCCAGGAACAAGTTAAGTCTATGGGGCAGAGAAACGCGGCGTCTTTATGGGTTCACACGAATGTATGATGCACAGCGTTTATATGCTGCGCATCATACGCTCGTGTGAACCCAGTCTTATATCTCTTTAAATTTAATTGTAATATATGAAAGTCTTAGCTGTACTTTCTGAAGCTATGAAAAAAACATGATAGAACTAAATACCCTCTGGCATAAGAGTACATCAGCTGTATATAATTAGTCTCCAAAAAGTAAAGGGAGAAAAAGATCTAATGCAAGCTGAGATTATTGGCAGAATTCTTTAATCATTTTTTCCCCATTGCTATTGGGAGGCATGCTTCTAAATGATAGTTCTAAACGAACTATACAGAACTACAATCTTCCAGTGTACCTTGAATTACCAGAAAGAGACATTTTGGATCCAAAATGGCTGCTCATATAACTTATGCTTGTGTTTGTGACAGGCAACGCTCAGACCAGCTGTATTATGCTTTCTGTAAGATCTGCTCCTTGATTTGTCAGTTTCACTTTAACTTTTTTTTTTACTCTTGTTAACATTAACAATTATCTGATTGCTCGATAAATTAAGCTAGCCGTCAGCCCCTGATTTCAGAACAGGCTGGATACATTACAGTATAAGGCTTAAATAGAAAGATAGAAAAATATCTTTATCTTCTGGTTGCCAGCGTTAAGTGATACTCAGTTACCAAAAAGATAACGCTAAACTAGGAAACAATTGCAGGCTGTCTCATAATGCCATTATCGCTACAACATGCAATTAAATACAATCCAATATAATACCAATACTGACATAATAAAAATTCCAAGGCAACAAACACCTTTAATTTATTTCAATATGCATATGATTGCATTGTGCGGTCAGTGCGGTGGCTCAAGCGCTGAGGTCCTGGGTTCAATTCCACCCTGGACTTCATCTGCATGGAGTTTGTATGTTCTCCCCGCACCTTCGTGGGTTTCCTCCCACAATCCAAAAACATACATCTGTGTGTGTGACTGAATAGGGAAACTAGATTGTAAGCTCTACAGGACAGGGACTGAAGTGAATGATGAATTTCTGTAAAGCGCTGCGTAATATGTCTGCGCTATATAAATACATTCCAAAAAACAAAAATTGTGGTTTAGAGCCTCCAAATATTAGTGTTAACATCCATATTCATAGCTAGAGATGTATAGAAAGTAAAATAAATTTTGCTTAAGTAATTAATCCAGAACATGCTTAATATTTTCAATCATAATATAGAAAACCACCTTTTTGCTACATTATGATGCAATCATATTGTTTTTAATCATCATTTAAAAAGTGACTAAAACCAGTAAAGAGAATTGGCCAAAAGAAAAAAAAAAGTGAAATTCCTATCTGTGTTTCTATTGTGTAGGATGAAGACATGTCCCTTCAAATCACTGAAAATGAAGACAGTGATGAGAACAACATGGAAGATGTCATTTGGAGACAGCTGCTAGCATGCTGCCCTTGGTTGGCAGATCTGGATGACATGGCTTCTGAGGGCCTGATCAAACTCTGGAAGAAAGTTGTCGATAGAATCTTTAGCCTGTACAAGTTGTCATGCAGTGCATATTTCACCTTCTTAAAACTGAACGCTGGCCGGGTATGTGTGGACATGTGCATCTGTTTAGTTTTTATATTTTTATTGTTTTTTCATAGGGAGTAGATAGATTTGTAAATAAAGACTTGTGATTTTCGTGCTTTCCTGCCACTTGCTTTTTTGCTTTCATGCTTTATCATGTCACACACATAGCTGTGAATAATAAAATCTTAAGTTCTCTTGGGGGACACAGTACCATGGGGTAAAGCTCCCTCCCACTGGAGGTAGGACACTAGAAAAAAGGTTGGACTCCTCTCCTAGGGGCTTAACCCCTGACACAGGAAAAGGATATCAAGTTTTACTAGTGTCCTTAATCCAGGAGGTAGAGAGCTGGACTCTGTCCAGCAGAAACTAAAGAGAGAGTGTTTTTTCTTTGGTCAGTTTTATTCATATTGCTGACACCTGGGATTTAACAGGGGACAGATTCCTTCTAAGCCCTCCTACCATTGATCCCCGCCACCAGGATATTTCCAGGGTCTCACTTTATAAGAAGCCTACTGCAGTCTTCTGGTGAGAATTCCATTTACAATTCTGCCTGTGGAATTGTATAACAGGACATACATTACCCTGGAATCAATTAACCAAGACTACTAACCGTGAGTAGCACACAGTGCATACCCATGTGTCTTATCAAAAATCCACTGCCTTTCCCGCTCCGCCCCCACCTTCTGATGCGCCACATACATCTGCATGTATTTTCATGTACTTATATATCTTAACCGCGACTGTTTTTATGTGCTAGTTTTTTTCCATACCGCGACTGTCGCAGCTAATAATGTATCTTAGCCACGATATTGTTAGGTGCACCTCCTAGATGATCACGACTGCATTAATGTCAGTTCCGCGACCGGTGAAGTCGCAACTGCAGCCCCATTCCCTATATAATGTGTTCTATTCAGGCACATGTCGCAGTCGCCATTTTAACCCACATGTGTTAGGGTCACCATTTTGTTGCATATCATCCTAGTGTGAATATTATACCGGCGCCTTTTTCTGACTCTACTTCAGATTTGTCCTTGTAGAGTCTCTTCGCCATTTCCTGGCACGAATATTAACTCACAGAAAGGAAGGTAGCGGCGGCCATTTTTCCTCAGGCAGAAGTCGGCAAGGGGGCACACAGGTCTTGAGTAATCTCTTCGTCCCTGGGAGGAGGATATAATTAGTAGCTGCCTATTAGCACTACTAGAGGGGAAGGCATTGTGGTATCTGGTATAGTGACTGCTACTCCCCCTGCGGGACTACTAGCTCACTTATCACATATGAGTATCGAGTATAGTGACTGCTACTCCTCCTGCAGGACTTGAGTAAACTCTTGGGAGGAGGATATAATAAGTAGTTACCCACTAACACTACTAGAGGGGATGGCTCACTTATCATACAGGAATATCGAGTATAGTGACTGTTACTCCCCTTTGCGGGACAACAAGCTCACATAACACACAGGAATACCGTGTACATTACACAATCTTAATTGTTTCACACACTGTATACTATTTAAGATATTACTCCTTTTGTGGCTTCTACACAGAATGGTAAATGATCCTAAAGCCTCTGCCTCTGAGCCTAGTCAGCCCCGCAGGTGAACTAGTCCCCATCTGGGTTCAACAGCTCTCCCAATCCCTGCAAGGGCTATCCAATTTACGTAACACTATTGAAAAGATGTTGGACAAGTTTTCATCGAATTATACAAAGCCCTCACGCAAACGACAAATAGTGTCTGACATTGTCATCTGCCTCTATTGGGTCACCCTCCTTCAGACAAAGAAGCATTCCACTCTAATTCTGATGATGAGGAGGATATAACAGGACAAAAATAAACTTTAGCCTCTCTTGATTCATCTAATACTTTTTGTATGAGTCTTTGAACAGTCTCAGAAGTATTACACATATCTAATCCTGAACAGGATACAGACCCTACCAAAAATATTTTTAAGAGGCAATGCAAGAGGTATAATCATTTCCCAGATTATGAACAATTGCATCAAATAGTTCTTATTGAATTGGAAAAACCCGATAGTCGCTTTCAAACATCAAAGCGCTTTTCTCAGTCATACCCATTCTCGAAAGAGACTTTAGACACCTGGCTTTCTCCCCCCTCTGTTGACGCATCCATATTTAGACTATCAAAGTATACAACTTTACCTATTCCTGATGCCGCATCTTTCAAAGACGCAGCAGAGAAATCAATATTCTCAGCTTCTGGATCCGCTTTATGCCCCATTTTCGCTGCGGCATGGGTAGCAAGAGCATGCGAGAAATGGATCCAACAACTTATAGAAGTTATGCAAACAGGGCCTGATGAAGGCCTACAGATAGCACTGCTCCTACAGGATGAAATTGGGTACTTATGCGAGTCACCTTTAGTTGCCGCCAAGGTAGTGGCTAAGTTTTCATCCATGGAAGTGGCAGCTAGACGCCAATTATGGCTAAAACACTGGACAGCTTACCTCTCGTCAAAAAGATCTCTCATAGCTATCCCTTTTAAGGGTAAGATCATGTTTGGTCCTGACCTTGACAAAATTCTAAGACCTAAAGAGTCTAAACAAATACGTCAAGGTCTCAAAATTAAAAATGGAGACCCTCAGGTCAGTCATTGCAGCTATGATCCCAGGCGAATTCCTAGTATCACTAGACATCAAGGACGCCTACCTACACATTCCAATCCATCAAGACCATCATCAATTTCTACGCTTTTCATTCGGTCATTCCCATTTTCAGTTCGTGGCTCTGCCTTTCAGCCTAGCCACAGCCCCAAGGGCATTTACAAAAGTAGTGGCCACTGTTGCAGCCCATTTAAGATTACAGGGAGTACACATCACCCCTTACCTAAACAACCTACTAATAAAAGCACCAAGAAGGTCGCAAATGCAGGAGGCACTATAAGTGTGCATATCCAACCTAACGTCCTTTGGATGGATCCTAAACATTCAAAAATCAAACCTATCACCTTCTCAAGAAATTCAGTTTCTTGGAATAGTATTCAACACGGAATCTTCTCTCATAAGGCTACCAGAGGAGGAGAAAATCAGAATTTTCTCAGGAGTATCCACCTTATTAAACCTTCAATTTCCGTCCATCAGACTCTGCATGAGGGTACTGGGAACACTTGTATCAACAATAGAAGCAGTAACATTCTCTTAGTTTCACATTCGTCCACTACAGTGGGACATCCTAAAGAAATGGAGGAATCGACTACTATTCACCAAAATTAGATTACATCAACACACAAAGACATCACTACAGTGGTGGCTGGTTCGCCCAAACCTTTCAAAGGGAAGACCACTAGGAATTTAATTTCCACCGACGCTTCCCTCTCAGGGTAGGGAGCAACCTTAGGCGATCTAAAGGTTCACGGGCTCTGGTCAACACAAGAGAGCCAATTACCAATAAACATTTTAGAATTGCGGGCAGTACGATTAGCACTAACCCACTGGACAAAACAACTGAAAGGCTTACCTGTCAAAGTCCAATCAGACAACATAACCACAGTTGCCTATATCAATCACCAAGGCGGGACTCTGAGTCCAACTGCAATGCAAGAGGCATCCCTGCAATGGGAAGAGAAATCAGCGTATTGTTTCTCGGTAGTCCACATACCAGGTATTCAGAACTGGGAAGTGGACTTCCTAAGTCGCCAGGTATCCCTTTCGGGGGAATGGAAACTCAATCCGTCGGTATTCCTATCCCTAGTCAGGAATTGGGGTCATCCAGAAATAGACCTGTTTGCATCCAGGTTCAACTACCAGACCCCAAAATTCTGCTCCAGAGCGAAGGACCCCAGAGCAGTAACAATGGACGCCATGAGCTTCCCTTGGAACTTCACTCTAGCATACGCCTTCCCTCCGTTAGCAATGCTACCCAAGGTATTATAGAAAGTACGACGGGACAAGACCAGAATGATACTAATCGCCCCTTTTTGGCCTCGGAGATCGTGGTTTGTAGATCTCAGAGCCATGACTATAGCTCCAATGTACAACCTCCCAAGGTTAAACAATCTGCTGCCTCAGGGACCACATCTTCACCCAAATCCATCCATCCTCAATTTGACAGCGTGGCTGTGGAATACATGATACTACGCAACAAGGGATTCTCGGAGGCAGTCATTTGGACTATGCTAAGAGCACGGAAGACAGTGTCCTCCTCCACATATCAGAGTCTGGAAAGCTTACTGGAATTGGTGTTCCATTCTACACCTCGACCTCCAACAATTTAGACTTCCCCGACTTTACAATTCATTCAACATGGATTAGTCAAAGGCCTTAGTTTATCATTAAAGCTTCAAGTATCCACCTTATCTGTGCTATTCCAACAAAAACTAGCATTCGTGGATGAAGTCCGCACTTTCCTTCTGGGAGTAGCTCATATAACTCCTCTCCACAAAGCCCCGTTCCGAGTCGGATTTAAACCTAGTTTTATCCTCTCTTCAATCAGAACCATTTGAGCCTCTATTCCATTACCCTTACTCACCGTAAAGGTGGTATTCTTGGTAGCCATAACCTCAGCATGCAGAGTCTCAGAATTAGCAGCTTTACCATGTAGAGAACAGCTTCTAGTCTTTCACCTGGATAAAGCAGTCCCCAGAACAATTCCTGCTTTTCTTCCTAAGATAGTCTCCGCTTTCCACGTAAACGAAGATATTGTACTTCCATCACTGTATCCTAATCCCAGGAACACTAAGGAAGAGGAATTACGTTCTCTAGACGTAATCAGAGCTCTGCGAATCTATTTAGAGCGCACTCCTCAGTTCAGAAAGACCGATACTCTTTTCATTTTCCCAGAGGGTCCAAAACACAGAAAATCAGCACCAAAGACCACTCTAGCTAAATGGATAAAAGACGTGATTAAGAAGGCCTATCGTTCAAGAGGCTCTCCTTCACCAGAAGGAATCACTGCTCACTCTACTAGAGCTGTTAGTTCCTCATGGTCACTACACAATTAATGCATCTCTTGATCAACTGTGTAGAGGCGCTACTTCGACATCTCCGTCCACATTCACTAAATTTTACCAGGTAGACCTGTTTGCTTCACAACAGGCAAGTTTTGGGAGGAAGGTATTACAAGCAGCAGTCGCCCCTATCTCATAGGAGCTGCCCACATATCACATTAATTCCTTCCCATCCTAGTTTCATTTTTGGGACTGCTTTAGTATGTCCCCATGGTCCTGTGTCCCCCAAGAGAACTTAGAGAAAGGAGATTTTGTACTCACCGTTAAATCTTTTTCTCTATTTGTCTCTTGGGGGACACAGGTAAACCACCCATAATGTAATAGATTATCCTACATCTTAATATTATCACACTATACATCTTAAGTCTATCACTAATCTCCCTCTCATATTTAGTTACTATACCAATACCATATTGTCAGCTTGATAGATAACTGGATACCCTCTTCCTGTGTCAGGGGTAAAGCCCCTAGGGGAGGAGTCCAACCTTTTTTCTAGTGTCCTATCTCCTGTGGGAGGGAGCTTTACTTCATGGTCCTGTGTCCCCCAAGGGACAAATAGAGAAAAAGATTTAACAGTGAATACAAAATTTCCTTTTTAAATATATCTTAATTTACTTTCTAATGCTTTTGTGTGGATTGTGTCTGCAAACATTGGATATATAGTCTATAAATCTCTTGAAGGTTTCCCTTGATGAAGATGAGCCGCGTGTGCATTTAAATATTCCCTCCAAGCAGAGCACTGATGATGTTATTGTTATGGCAACGTTACGGCTACTGAGGCTACTTGTTAAACATGCTGGTGAGCTACGGCAGTATCTTGAGCAAGGCCTGGAAACCACACCTACTGCCCCTTGGAGAGGTAAATTTAAAGTTGCGACAGCAGCTAATATGTTTTCAAAATTATAATTATATTTTATTTTCTTCTGTGAAAACTGGGGACCCAGGAACACTGTGTGAAAGGTGCCTCCATTTTAAAATAGGATACTGCACAGATCTGATTTGTAGATTCTCCCATTCCCCTTTCAATTCGTCCTCCTCTTCGTGATACTTTTTTTTACAGTAGAAACTAAGGCTTGAGTGAGTCCCCACTTGGGGGCCCACCACTGCTTTCTACCACCTCCTACAGATATTTGTATTGGAAAGGGATGATCTGGGAGCCTAATTCTGTCTTTTTGTGTTAGAGAGAGCTTTTAGGGATTCCCTACAGTCTTTAGCATAACAGCAATGCTGCAGATTTTAATGTACCACTGATTATTATTTTATTGCCTCTCCCCGTTCTTGTAGAACAGCGGTTCTCAACCTACCTTTAGCCGCGACCCCTGCGACGTCATCACACCAAACGTAACCATATGTGGGTGGACCGCCTGTAGACGGATAGAGGAGCGGTGTGTTCCAGTGGTCATAGGCAACCCATGTGAAAGTGTCATTCGACCCCTAGGTTGAGAACCGCTGTTGTAGAAAGTAAGCAGCATCTATTTTCCCATCTGTACATGTACATTTTCTGCAGTTGTTTCCTCCCAAGCAGCTCCTTTGCTACCAGTATAACCGCTCGTTCTCAGTGACACTGCTTCCAACAGTGGAGTTGCTGGAGTGTTTTTTGTTTTTATTATCTGCTAGTAGTTAGCAGGGGACTCTCACATGTGAGGGGTCTGAAATAGATTTCTATTTGTGAAAACAGATATTCCTTCTTCCCTTAAACACACTTTCTGCTACTGCCTAATAATAAATACTAAAATTCCAACTTACAGTGGTACACACATCTGCTAGATATTAAATTTTAGTTGCCTTTACTACATGGAATAGAAAGGCTTTTCCTATTAAATGTCTTACCTCTATCTTCCCCTCATTCCTCCCTACTAAATAATCAGTTTCCCCCTTTTGTATTTGTTTAAATTACTTTTTAAAAAATGTTTTCTTTAAGAGCATGTATTACTGCCAGTTTTGCTATATTGCTTCCCTCATGGTTTCTCTGTTCCCTTTGTTCTGAACAGTTTTTTTTTTTTTTTTTTCTAAGGTTCTTTCCAGTCTCACATTGCAGTCTCACATTGCAGTCTCACATTGCAGTCTCACATTGCAGTCTCACATTGCAGTCTCACATTGCAGTGTCTCACATTGCAGTGTCTCACATTGCAGTGTCTCACATTGCAGTCTCACATTGCAGTCTCACATTGCAGTCTCACATTGCAGTCTCACATTGCAGTCTCACATTGCAGTCTCACATTGCAGTCTCACATTGCA
>JAKJJM010067435.1:0-11152 GCA_021901965.1 Pipa carvalhoi | reverse complement strand
TGCGGTCCCGATTTCCAGATTATGGAAATCGGTATTTTTCGATTTCCATAATCTGGAAATCGGATATTTGTACTGAAAAAATCCGTAGCCATTTTAATTAATGGATACGGATTAGTACAAATACCCTATTTCCATATTATGGAAATCGAGAAACACCGATTTCCATAATATGGAAATCGGGACTGCCTTTATTAAGCCCGAAAAGACTCCGGTGGAGCCTTTTCGTTCATTATAAATACTGCCCTAAGTGCGAAATTTCCAAAAGTTGAAATTTTTTTTTACTTTTTCACCCATTTTTGCCACAAAAACAGGTGAAAAGGTTGAAAATTCTATTTTCAACCTTTTCACACCCAATTTTTGCCCATTTTCGCCACAAAATCACTGAAAATGGGGAAAAAATGGGGGCAAAAGGTTGAAAATATAATTTTTTGACTATTTTGCTCACGAAAAACAGGCAAAAAAGTCAAAAAACTCATTTTTGATTTTTATAAAATTTGCCCCATGAGTTTAAATTCTCCATACAAGAGATCCAAACTCCACAAGGAACAATTAAACAGAAAGTAGACATTATGAGTGTCCAAGAAACCCATTTTATTTCCTCAACGCAAGCACTTCTAGACACTATCATCTACCCCACAGTTTTAACGTCTTCCACAGAAGTAAAACAAAGGAGTAGCTCTATAATTTCTTCATAGCTTCAATCACTCCATCGAGTAAGTTGGTGCTGACTCTTCAGGGCATTTTATAATTGAGATATGTGCTAACAATGAGGTAAAATATACTTTGGATAACGTACATCCCAAACTCCTCACAACTTATCTTCATAAGAAAAATTCTAAAGAAAATAATTTACATGAGGGTTGGAACTCTCCTCATCACAGGAGACTTTAATATTAAGCCAAACTCTAAACTAGACACAAATTCTGTGTCAATACAAGATAAGAGAAATCCTAAATACATCAAACACAAATACCAACAAAGGTGAAAATTCAAAAATCATACAAAACCAAGAACAACTCTTTGACATATGGAGGGTTCACAAAAATTCTAATAGAAAATACATTTACTTCTCACAATCACACAACGAATACTCAAGAATTGACCTACTCTTAACTGACAAAATCACTCTTCAATCAGTAGCATAATCACAATCTCACTTGGGCCAACAATGGCCCATTAAGCATTACCATTGAGCAGTCACCTAACCACATAAACTGTGGTAGCTGGAAGCTCAACTACCTGCTTCTACTATCCAAAGCTAATGGTGATAAAGTAGCATCCTCCACAGAGGAATGTTTCAATCTCAATGAAACCTCTGATTGCCCATGCTCAACTATATGATGTGCGTACAAAGCGGTGATAAGGGGATGCAGAGAAAGCTTTTGATCAGGTCCACTGGGGATTCATAAAACACTCTCACAAAGTTTGGGTTGAGCTCTCAATTCATAAAGACTGTCATGGCACTCTATACCACCCAATCTGCCCAAGTAAGGAATGCAAGACTCTTATCTAGACAATTTAAAATTTACAATGGGACTAGGCAGAGCTGCACCCTATCCCTTCTCATCTTCAACTTCACCATGGAAGTTTGAACCCAAAAACTCCTCCAATCCCATGAGATACAGGGACAATTGAAAGCACAGAACATAAGGTAGGATTATTTGTGGACTATGTCCTCCTTCTCATAATTAACCCCAAATAAGCTCTCCCATATCTACATCAAACCTTTGACACATATAGTGCCATTTCCTACTATAAAATTAAGGTAAAAAAAATACAAGTTCAATCTCTTAAGATCCCCAAAAGGACTCAGACACTCCTCAAACAACAACACACATACTCATGGTGAAAAACCCTAATCAAATATCTTGGCATCAAACTGATTAAGTCAGCAAGTGACTTACTTCAAGCTAAATTTCCACCCATGCTAAACTCTCTTAAAAGAGATTTTAATGGATATAAATCTACTTATATATCATGGCTGAGAAGAATCTCCGCAATCAAAATGTTATTCCATCTGAAGTTACTTTATGTAATGAGGACAGTCCCAATCCTTTTACTTCCAAACTACCTTAAAGAGGTACAAAACCTTAATCTCCAATTTATCTGGGCTAAAAGGAAAAATACCAGTTAAAGGCAGCAACACTCTACAAACTAAAAAACTCAAGACACTGTGGAGTACCTAATGTTTCTCTTTATCACCAAGCGATTAGATTAAGAAATGACATGCTTCTCCCAATTAAGAAAAATGGATACACACTGTCACTGATCTAATGAATGAACAAGAGGTTTACCACGGGACTGGTTTGCCACTAGAGGCACTATAACATAACCAACATTTACTGATAGCTACCCGAGTCTCGCTGACCAGATTGCAGAAACAGGAAAAAATATCCACTCTGTCTACAGTTATCTGTGAACTGGAAAACAACCTTACATACGAAAGAGCTGCAGCTCTAGAGAAAAACTATTGCTACCCTGGACTACCTATTGGGACCAAAGAAAACAACAAGGAAAAGATCTATCATCTTGTACCAACTCAGTATCATATCAGAAGCATACGATCTCATATTACTTTTTGCATAATTTTTTTAAAAATGCCAAAAGATGATAGCACTCACCTTCCAGTCTAAAATTATATTAATAAGTAATATCTCTCATCTTTAGGAAGTTGATTAATGACAGTTATAATTAGTTTAATTCTAATGCTTCCACTGGATGTGAGGCAGGTCAATAAAAGAGCCAGTAGGTTCTGGCACAGGGAATTACAGACACTAGCTAGTAGCAGGTACACATTTTGATTATCAACCCAGTATTAAATGTGTGTACCTACTGAAATTCTGTATTACTTTTGCACCCCACCCCCCATTTTCTATTTTCAAACTAGCTCTTATCTAGCCCAAATCCTGCCGTCTTTTCATTTTAGACCCCTCTAAATTAATCTGTAATAGTTTTTGAGACCTGCCCAAATTATCAGCCTAAGTGCTAGTTTTCGATTGTCTAGCCCCTGGGTTACTGGTTCATCACCCAGGCTGCAGTAGAAAGACTGAGGCCACAAAGTGGCAGTGGTGAAAACTGGTTTGGACAGTACTCTACAGCTTCCTATTTAGAGAATCTTGCTGGGCATCCACTTACAAATGGTGGAATAGCTGCTGTCTCCTGTGCAGTGTCTCTTATACTGTGGTAGTTGTGATTCTGAACTTGTGACTGCAATGCTGTAGTAAATCTGTTCAGGTGCATCCTATACAGCGGCTCCACAGCCCTATATTTACCTTGGTACTTCCTGTGACCATCGCATCTGTTAAGTTAGCTGCTGCGCAGTGCTGGTTTTTGTCAGAATGGTGCCCTGGGCAAAACTGAAAACAGGACCCCATATGCTAGTATGTCATCTTAATTATATACTTAGCTTCTCCAAGAAGCTCTCTAACTACCTTCAAAAATTCTGAAAAGTTTCTCTTTGTCAAACTATAAAAAAACTATAAAAAAAGCAGGTCTCAAAAACTATTACAGATTAATTATTAAAAACTTTTCAAACATTGATACACCCTGATTACAACACTTACCAAACAGGCCACAATAACCAAATGGACCCTAAAGCTCAGACTTTCCTTGCCCTGTAAAGACAATTTTTTCTGTACGTCTACCCTAACACTATCTTGGAAATGAATGCTTCCAAAGTGGGAATAAGTGTTGTTCTGTCTGAGGGTTAAACAAATGCTGTTAATCTGTCTATGTCCACATCTGAGTAGAATTATTGTGAATGTTTATGAATGAATTGTTAGATATGCAACTGTTAGAAGAGCTACAACACCTGTTTCGATGTGCAAAAGAACAGATGACAAAACAGATCTCAAATGCATTAGTTATTCAAGCCAGATAGCCACTCTTATTTTCCTATGTTGACTTTATTAAATCATACAAGTCAGAACACCAAAGCTCATAGCTTGCATTCAATATGTGGAAGAGTGTAATTCATTAAGTATACTTGGGGGTCTATGTTATATTTGATAACTTTGAGGTGGCACAGTTGTTTGGAGGGTAAACTCTGGGTTCGATTCTTCCCTATTCCATTCAAGCACAAGGAGGTTGTATTCTCTTCCCATGTTTGCCTTTTTGCAGTTCCATCCAGGGGTCCGGCTACAAGGAGCTTGTATGTGCAGTTTTATTCTGGGTGAAAGAACATGATAGTATCTAACTAAAATTTACCCTTTGTTAATGTAACATCTTTTTTTTACATTATATGTATGATAGGGGATTAAACAAGGTAGACCTAGTGCCCATCAAAAGGGGAGTTTGTTTATATGGGCAGAGTCAAAATTAAGGGCATGATGGTGCTGTGGGTATGTTGCAGCCATTGGTTTTAAGATGTCAGACATCAAAACTTTTACTTACAAAGTTTACACATTTATTTATTTTACTTTAATAATCAAAATGACCTACTTCACTGCACTTTCAGTTCTGAGATGACTCCTGGATGCATTTGCTCATTAACATAGTATAAGTGTACGTATGTATGTCTCTGTAATAATGCAACAGATGGGTCAGACTGTGCAAGCAGGTGTACTCTTCTGTTCTCTGTTTAGCTAATTTGACTGTTTTGATTATAAAGATCAACTGTAGATTTATCACTGATCAATAGTTTGGAAAATGATATATTAGCTTCCTTTAGATAAGCCTGATGTACTTATTTATACAGACATAGACATTATTCACAGAAGGATAACCTTATGTTTAAATCATTCAGTAGTTATCTTGGACTCCCAGGTACAAAAATAAGGCACCAATGTACCATGCTCATTGTGTTTAACATATTATTTTGATGACTATAGCCATCAATATAGTTTAGATGTAAGGAGACATTCTATTACAAAGTATAAAACCATATTTTTCAGAGTGAAATGACCAGAGAAGACATCTTTGGCAGGATTGTACTTCTAATTTAGTAGTTTGTGATTTTGGTGGAATGAAGATTTTAAAGTTAGCAGTTATTTTAAAAAATAGAATTTCATCAAATATCACATGGCATATATGATTACAATTATGGATAAGATAGCTGCTATTATACAATATTGTAACTCATTGGTCTCTAGGAACTAGATTGCCTTGCCTTTCCTCCAATCACTTTTTCCAGTGGAACACAAGTGAATAATCAATACTAGAAAGGAGCAATAGGAAGCAGCAATTACCTGGCTGGTAGTGTATAAACGCTAATATAAAAAATGGTTCATTATATAAGAAATGCAATATAATTCCTTTTGCAAAAAGCAGTTATTTTTCCATACAGTGGAACATGCTCTAATACAAAGAAAAGGACTTTTTTCATAGAAAAGTGACTTTACCTTTAGGTAAACTGGCCCACATCTGTGACTTCAATGATTCATCAGAGATCGCTTTGACAATACACACCAGACTATATACAAAATTAATGTATTGATTTATATGCTTCGTTTACCCATATTTCCAAGTATTACTTGGAAATATATGGGTCAACTTACTATCAATGAGAAGGATGCAAGTATGCTAGTTATATAAACATACAATCAGACAGCAGAGACCATGTTTCTCATAACATGTTCTGGAATAGAACTAATTTATTTAAAGGTCAGATCAATGTCAGCTTTGCAAAGAGTAATGTTTTTTTTTTTAAATAAACAGAATCTATGTGTTCTTTCCATTCATGGACATGAAGTTTCCATAAGTAAACTTCCATAAGCATTTTTGGACAGTGCCTGTCAAATAGTGTAGTGCTATATTATGCAGTTGCCACTGGGTAGTTTTCTGCCAAAATCTCCTACAAGTGCTCCCAATTCACTTACCTTATTAACAAGACCTGTTCAGTTGCAGCTTTCGACATAAAGTACTACTAGAAACCACATCAGAAGTTTGCAAGTGTCCTCACCTATATGAAAGTGAATGGTGGAGACCTTGTAGGCATTCTGCTGCATTGAAAAAATGCCTGTAGACAAATTGTCTATGGGAGCATTTTGCCATGGTAAGTACCATCAATTAAAACCTGTTCAAATAGTGTTTGGGGGGACATACAGTGTTGAAAATGGTAATTTAATTTTCATTAAATACCAAGTTAAATACACAGAAATACTGTCATATTTTACTTTTGAGAATGTTTTGACTAAAAAATGTCAGTCTAGAGAAAACATATAATAAAATATCACATATTTTTGTGGAAATACACATTTAAACATAAATGCATATTGGTAATGTAATTAGCTTGGAAGGGTCAGCTATCCCAAACTATCTACACATTTGCACTATTAATAGGGGAGAGATAGTAATAATGAACATTCTAACTTTAAAATGGTGCAATCATTCAATCATTGTAAAGGAAAAGAAATGCCAATTTTGTTGCAATCTGATTATCTGGATTATGGATAAAGTTGTATGGAGATAAAGGAAGAACAAAAACAGATACTTTTTGTAGTAAGAAAACATAGCTCAGATTAATTTGTACTTAGTATTTCCAATGTGAACACACCATGATTCACCTTATATCAGAACACAATGTTTTTATCATATAATAAAATAATTTTAGTTATGACAATGCGTATTCTGTCTTTCTGCCCATTTATATTGATAAATGACATCTAAAACATGGGTTATCAAATTGTCCAACCTTTTCTAAAAATCATGTAAACTATATTGCAATTCTTATTATTGAAGTTTAACATGCTTTATTATTTTGGCTACAGCATATTTGTGCCTCTGTGGTCTTCAGGTACCATTTCCAGGTTATGCAATCACTCCTATATATTGTCAAACTTTCAGTTTTGTCCACCTTAGATCTACCTATTGTCTTCCTGGCACAATAAGGGTCGTAGATGTGTAACAATGTGTTTGCATATAATGCACCAATATATTATCAATAATGTCAGCATGGAAAGCATTTTAAATTATTGCTTTATGAAGATGGAATAGACAACATTTGGTATGTTGAGTGTGTCTAGATAGTAGATATTTTAGTTTACAATTCGACTTTATGAATGTGTGTTACTTTAGGATACAATAGTATATAGTGTTTAGCTGTTTTCCATGGTGGTTGACTCTCTCACATGAAGGCCAGTTGTGTAAATATCCTGAAACAACATACAACGCTGAGTTGGTTTAAGGTTCAAAGAATTATTGTTTGTTTCTTTTCCCTGAGCAATAGATTTTTGCTCTGACTCAAACTATATTCTTCTTTGGAAGAATGAATCATGAACTGAAATAGAATGAGACAGTAGATGGGGAAAGTGGAAACAATTAAAGAGCCCCTGTGGCATTCTTATGATATAAGGATAAGTGCTGCTGAAGTTGGCAATCAATTAAAATTATTTGAGAAAAATACAGAGAGCATTAGGAATCATAGCTAGGATTGCCACAAGGATTTTTTCATCGATTAGTGAAAGGCTGTGATGATAAAATTTAAAAAGTGATAAGATTAGCTATCTGTCTCCTAGGCAGTGATGACCTAGGGGTTAGAGTAGATCAAGTCATAGCACCTATCATAGTTTAGAATTCTAGTTCTCTTATTAGCAATGGGATTTTTTTTTTCTTATTTTTCTAATGTAGACAATATGGACCAAATCTGTGGCAGTTTTTTTTATATATAAATACATCAATGCACTGTCACCACAAAAACTTCATTACATTATTGTATTGTATTGCAAATAATATGTACCAGTTGGAACTTTTCATTTACAAGCTATAGTTTAAATAGTTGCAATAGAAAAAAATGGCAAGATAAAAATATTAGAAAACCTGTATAAATTACAGAAGAAACAGCGTTATAGAATGTCCAAAAATGGTTAAAAAGTCCAAATTCCACAATTGTAGTGCCACTGTGTACTTTCTTTGTTTTTCATCAAGATAAAAATATATCTGAACTTGATCAAGTGGGAAGATCCCCCCCGACAAACATTAGCAAGTGACTCTGAAAAACAACATGTTGAAATGTATTTAGAAAAATAAGTAAAAAAGCAGAGCATTTCATGAGGCCTCTCCTCTTCTCTGTGCCACCCACTTTGTCTGCTGAGAACTCCATGGGGTTCCAGATGATTATGATGTCACAGAGATGCCAAGCAACAACTTATGCAAGTATTATCACAGTAACACTAGAATTGAGATTTACATGGTTTGTAAGGCAAAAAGAGGCCATGAATTCATCTAGCTCAGCATATTATACAGCAAAAGACAATAATACTAATTTCAGGAAAAAATATAGCCTCCCCGATTCCAAATAGCAAGATAAATCCCTCTATCAAGAACCCATCTCCAGTAATCTAGCACTCATACTTTTAATATTACTATATTCAAGTAAGGCATCCAGGCTCCTGTTCAATTCTTTTAGTGAATCCATCACGACAACTTCCTCAGGCAGAGTTCCATGGCCTCATTGCTGTTACAGTAAAGAAATCCCTTCTATGTTGGTACAGAAACCTTCTTTTCTATAAATGTAGACAATATCCCCTTGTTTTACTTTGATAATTCCTTGGAATAAATAGATAATGGGACCCTTGAAATATCTATATATGGTTATTAGGTCAACCCTAAGAAATCTTTTTTCAAGAGAAATTCAACTCAATTGATATGACTTGGAGGCCACTCATTCTAATCGTTACTTTAATTGTCCCTTTTAAATCTAATCATGTTTATTGTTTTTACTATATTGTGTACTGGTGTCCAAAATTACACAGTTTTCCAAATGAGGTCTGGCTAGTGACTTTTAAAGTAATAAACCTATGCACTTATGTCCAGTTTAATGTAACTCATGATCATATTTGCCTTGAGAGCAGCTGCATGACATTGGTTGTTACAGTTACATTTGCTGTCAAATAAAATTCCTAATTTTACTTATATGTCATTTTTTATCATTGTTTTGTCATTTAATAAATCATACTGACAAATATTTACCTTCTCAAAGGCATAACCTTAAATTTATCAGTCTTTAAAGCCAAGTATATATATATATATATATATATATATATATATATATATATTGGAAATATAGTAGACAAAGACCTTGTCACTTGTTAATAATTAAGCAAAAAAACAGTGTATTAAATTCACATCATTTCATACACCAACGTTTCAGTTTTTATTAGAACCTTTATCAAGGTACTAAAGGTAGATTAATGTTCTAATTAGAACAGAAATGTTGGTGTATGGTATTATGTGGATTTAATACACTGTTTTTGCTTAATCATTAAGGAGTGTGCCAGTCTGTTGAACAATGTTGAATGGGCTTAATCATCAAAGTGAAAATTCAAATGTCGAAGTGAATTCTCATCACTTCGAGTGCTGTGCTGCAATTCTCTTCTCCTTATTGAGTAAACAGGATTCCTATAGAAGACATGGTTGTGACAGTAGCCGTCTCTTGCATAGTGTGGGGTAGTCAGTTAGTCAGTAGGAGCTCTGCCATCAGTCCCCTAATTTGCCACTTTTATCTGGTGATGTAAAACTGGTGAATCCAACACAACAGTGTTTGATACTTGATGAATAGATGAATTATCTCTGCACACACACATCAAGTGATGCAAAATGCTACTTAAGTCTGTGACTGTTGTAAGCTTCTTCATATTGCAGAGTTTGCTGAATATCCGAATATGGGCAAGTGGTGAATAAATGTGAATTCACACTCAACATACGTGACAATTCTGCCTTTCATGATTAAGCCCCAAAATGTTGAATGGGGACTGAAATTAGCTTTTATGCATTTTTCAAATCAAAACCAACACTGGAGGCATTTGTGGACAATGCCTGTCGGTTATTTATTTCTTAATAACATGTGTATTAACCCTTATCTTTGTTAATGGCAGGACATACTGCGGTAGATTGCTGGAAAATTAAACTGTGGAAGTTTCAAATTCAAGAGCAAAGACAACTTGTCCTTGAAAGTGACTACATAGAAGAAAAAGAAACTGCTGTTTTTGCACATCCAGGCCTCTTGTAACGTTAGGGTTAACACAACTTTTTTCTACCCTGTCTGAAAGTTGTTTTAAATTTCGACTGTTTAACATTGATAACATATGCAAAACTTGATCTATAATATAATTTTAGTTTGTTGTAATAGAATACAAGATGAAATTTTTAAATGATGTGCCATCTATTAACTGGCAAGGGGAAATATTTAAGAGTGACAATTTGTTTGGATTTTAAGTAACAAGTCAAGCTTTTGTGCTCCCAATATTGATTTTGTGCATCAGAGAAAATAACAAGATGAAAATGTTCATTAGTTAGAAAAAGCTGTCCCAAGAGAAGCTATACCAAACGCAGGCCTTCAAAATTGTGCTGAGTATACAAACATTGAGGAGGGACCTTCAAGTGCATTTGTAAGAAAACAAAAATATGCTGTTGATTCATTCCATGTTCCAGCACATACAATTTGGTGAATATATATGAATACTGATATTTCTGTTTGGAATTAGGACAACTATTTTATAACATTGACTCTTGTTAGTTTGAAAAAGCACAAATCTTTTTAATAGTATAATAAAAACTGGTCAACAATGTTTATAAAAGAAAATGTCCTTTTTTATATTTTGTATTTAAACTGGATGAATTTTGAACTAGTCACACCAGGTTTTCTAAAAATTTTCATTAGTTCAAGGTTCCATGTTTGTTTACAGAATGCTTGCCAAGATCGACCACAAAAATGTGTTGGACTGAATGGGTCGAAAGTTAATTTTCAGTGATCTGTTATGGCATTAAAGATGTCACCCAGATAACACTCACTATATACTTTTTGGAGGTAACCCTCATTTGAACAGTTCTGTATATTAAAGTTGGTAAACAAACATAATACATGCTTATATAGAAAGCTTTACTACAGATTAGGGGGGTCATTCCGGTAGCTCCGAATTTTCAGTCTCGAATTCACTTATAGCGAACTCCCATTATAAAGTCGCGACCGCGACTAAAAAATTGTTGCGGTCGCGATTTTATAATGGGAGAATTGTCGAGGTCGCGACTTTATAATGGGAGTTCGCTATAAATGAATTCGGAACAGAAAATTCGGAGCTACTGGAATGACCCCCTAGATGTTCTTCATATAAAAAAGGGTACTAGGAACTTTCACCGCAGGACAAATAACCGCAGGAAAGTTAACCGCAGTATATTATTGGAAAGATAACCGGCGGAAACTTAACCGCACTTCTTT